>JAWWLR010000092.1:58380139-58394292 GCA_035041075.1 Acraspis erinacei | reverse complement strand
TCTTTCTTTAGTAAGTTGTATTGACTTGTTTTTTTGTGTGTGTATTTTCTTGTAGCTTTATCAATTTGTTTGTTTGTGTAATCCTTCTGTATTAGGGTTTGTTTAACGTTTCGTAATTCCTTGCGTAAGTTATCTTTATCTGTTATGGAGACAGCTCTGTATACAAGGGAGTTGATGACCGACTGTTTGTGAGATGGGTGGTGGTGAGAAAAGGAATGTAGGTATCTGTTTGTATGGGTGGGTTTTATGTAAACTTCATGTCCTAATTTGTTATCAGATATTTTGTAAACTAATACATCCAAGAAAGGCAATTTTCCGTTTTGTTCAATTTTCATGGTGAACTGGATATTAGGACAAAGGTGTCGTCAACGTAACGGAACCAAAATTCCGGTTTAAGCTTGGATTGGTTGAAGACTTTAGTTTCTAGATGTTCCATAAAGATGTTTTCTATTACAAAAAAGATATATCAATTTGTTATTGTACTTAATATTGTACTAATATTGTACTTAATAATTTTTAGATAGGATGAATAGCTTTGGTTTTAATTGTGCGAAATAAAATGAAAAAATTAAATTTGTCTAAAAACGACGCAAGAGACGATAAAAAAGTGAAAAGACAAAAGCGGTTCAACCAAAAAAGATCTAGAAATTCTATATCATTTTTTGTTAGAAAAATGCGTCAAAAATAAAAAAATAAACTTTTTGGAAAAAGGGCACAAGCTGCAATAATATTTTATAACAAAAAAAATTTGGCCTGAATAATATGTACAAATTTGCTAAGAAAATTTCTACTCGAGGATGAGTATTTTTGGTTTAAATCGTAAAAAAAAATAAAGTTCAATAAGATTCTTTTAACGGACGCGCACTTATTTCAATTATAAAATAATGGCAATAAATTTCCAGGATATATGAGAATAAAATTTAATGTAATATAAAGAACAAATATTAAAGTATTCATGATAAATAAAATTTGTACTTTATTTTGCAATATCTGAATAACAACTTACAGGCCGAGGAACAGAAATAAATGTAATATACATGAGATATAATAGTGTTGAACATCATGTAGAAAAGTTCATATTTTGGCCAAAATCAAGTGCGAAAAGGTATGTGCAAATATGTGTGGGAAGTACAAGGACCAGCGCGCGATGGAAATGTGCGCATGCAGCGGGCAGAGTTTTAAAAATTTATATCAGCCATTTATCAAGAATGAAACTCACTACCAGGTACTTTTCAAAAACAACAAATTTCGGAAAATTATGCATTAAAAAAATTTTTTAGTCAGTGTTTGAGAATTCGCAGATGATCTTCTAATGCTTGTAATTTTTTTTTTGTACCATGGGTATAAAAATGCTAGTTTACTGATTTGAAGTTAAATATCATTCTTCCAATTTTTTGGAAATTCGTTATTCTCCAAGATTTTTGAGATTCGAAAAATGGCAAAATTGTCTTTGAAGTAGAGAAATTGTATGATTTCCGGTACGTCTACGCGACCGGAAATTGTAGGAATAGAATTATGAGACAACGACCAGCAGTTCGTTCCATTGCAATTCAACGGAACGTCTGTTATTGGGTGTATATATGGCTCTGAACAAAAGGAAATAGGTATGCAAAAAATTTCATTCAGTATGTATTTGCTCAAGGCTAGTATAACCCAATAGAACGCCTACTATTCACCAATGGTATGAGTTAAAAAGGAGCCCGTCATAATGGAAGCAATAATTAAATTAATACGCGCACCACTCCTGTTATTTTGGATTCAGTCATGGCTCTTACTTTTTAATTGAAATGCCTAGGCTATTATTCCTTTGCCAAGGTCTCGCCGGTCCTTTCCCATTGTTTCTCGTTACAAACATCGTTTTTCTGAAAAGTCTCGTTACAAACATCGTTTTTCTGAAAAGTCTCGCGAAAAACAACTCGATTGTCTTCCAATACTGCTTTCTCTTCTCCTGAATCTAAAATAGACTTTTTCCTTTGAGAACTAAATTGGCTAATTCTTATCGGAAGTACATTAAGACTTGGTAGAATTCATGAAAGAAAGTCAGTTTTATCGAATCAAAAGAAAAAAATTGCTAAATTAATGATAAGTTAAATCATTCAATACAAATTTATTGACTAAAGGCAAATGAGACGTTTTGTATTATTTTTTCAAAACTCTCCTGATTTTTGAATTTTTTAACGTTTGCGTAAGGCTTTGAAATCATCGTCAGTTTCACTTTCCGTTAAGTTATCTTCTTCAATTGTACTTATCAAATTCGTTGCTTCTTCCATTTCTTTAAGTTGCTCCTTCGCTTGCATTTTTCTCCTGCGAAGATTTTTTAGAATTAAAAGATTTAAAGACTATAATTCTGAATATCATCTAAAATTTTAAACTAAAAGTTAATTGTAAGTTTTCCAATTTCAAAACTTTTAAATAAGGCGTTTTCATTTTGTGTTAGAGGCCTGAAAACTTTTTATTTCAGAGATTTGTAATTAAAATGCTTGCAAACAAACAGAATCATTAAATCTTTAAACTCTCAATTATTGGAGATTAAAACGAAAAGCTCTCAATTTAAAAAATAAAGGGTTTCAATTTGAAAGAAATTCAGCGTGTTTCGTTATTCGGCAACTTGAAGTTCCCGGATTTTTCCCGGTTTTCTTTCTGGACAACCTATTTTCCATAAAACATTTTCAAGATGTTTTTTAGAAGTTTTCTCAAATTAACAAATAAAAATGGAACTTTTCACAATTTACATACACAATGAATACATTGCCGACCAAAAATGTAACACCATCTGTTTGTCGATGATTTCTTAACTTTTTTTAAAGTTAATTATATGAGATTTAACATTCTTTATCGTAGATAGGTTAAAAGCTTTCAGAATTATGTATAAATGAGCCAGGATGAAATTATTTTGTCAATTAAAAAATATATATACTGAAAGAGTAGAGCAAACCTGAATTTGTTCTTAAAATTTAAATAAAATCTATTAAACCACACGAACTTATCATTATTACTGTGAACATCATTGCTTGCATGGTGCAACATATTAAAAGTTTTTAAAAAATGCTGTAAAATTTTTAATATTTTTTCTGTTCCGAGAAATATTTTGGAAAATATATTAAATAAATCATGAGAATTGTATCAAATTCATTCAATACATATAGTTAAATTTTGTAATAAAACAATAAATTTCCAAACAAATAGTGACATTTTTATCTGTAAAAGATCAATTTTCAACCAAGTTACAAGATTACCTCCATTCATACGACTTTTTTACAACAAGTTTTAGAATTTACTGTTTCATAAACTATAATATTATTTATATTTCATTATATTTTTGCATTATTTCAAATTATTTATAGCTTATCTAATTTGTAAAAATAATAATTTGTTATTTAATATGAATAATAGTTCAATTAAATATAATTTCAGTGAGAACTGTGATAAATAAAAATAGTTTGTATGAATAGAAATATTTCCTCGTTAAAAAATTTGGTTGCCCTAAAAAGGGATTCAGTGGATTCAACAGTATGAATACAAGGATCTATCCAATTCTAGAAACATTTCCATATTTATAAAAATCCTTAATCTTTCTTTCCGTGAACTCATGCTTCTTTTTCGAATTGGAGTTTTGAGATTTGTTAGGCGAATAGCCGCTTATTATTGTTTTCCTAAAGATGAGATGTCGTCGATTTCTTTCAACTGATTTGTATTAACTTTGTAAAATATTTATCATATATTTAAATTTATTTAAATTTAAAGAAAAATTGAAATTTCCACTTAATTGTTGCAATATCATTCTAAATAATTGACAAAATGCCTTCATCCTGGCTTCTTTCGTAGAGAACTCTGGTAGTTTTCAATTTATTAAGAAGAAAATTTTAACTCTCATATAATTAGCATTAAAGGAGCTTAAGCAATCTTAGAAAAAAAATTATTTACCGATTTTAAATAAAATACCCGGGGTTTTCCCGATGTTTTGATTCGCTAGACACCTTGAAATTCTGGTTTGAAATTTAACTTTAATATGGTTTGAAGTTTGAAAGCTCAGTATTTCAAATTTTTTAGATCAAAGATGTTTAATTCAAAGTCTTTAAATCCATATTTAAAGGGTGGTACTACAAAACTAGATAACCAAAATTTTTTTTACAAGTGGGTTTATTGTACAGAAAATTCTTAAGAAAATCAAGTACACATTCTGGTAAAAGAATTTTATCGAAATCTCATTTTTTTAAACAATAGTTTCAAACAAAATTAATAAAATTAAGGTTAAAATTTTCATACTGTTATTCATACTGTTATATTGCGATCTTCAATTTTCATGTTTTCGGAATAGGATTATTTATTGCGTCAAACATTGTTTATTCTCATTTAACATCCCATATCTCGGGGACAAGTTTCAACTTTGAAAAAAAAAACAACTAAAGATTCGATTTTTAATCGATATTCAAAGCCAATTTTGAGGCACCATAAAAATTGATATCTTAACAGTCTCGTTCGATTTTATGATAATTGGCTAACTTCATTTATTTCAAACTTTTTTGATTCATTTTCAAATACTTCATATCTCCGGAGTATGTTTTTGCTTATTTTAACTAGAAATTTAAAAATTTACAACTATTCGAATTTTATATTAGTGCAACTTTGAGATTGGCAACTTCCACAACCGTTTTTTTAACCTGTATAATATTTTTGATTGAAACTTTTTTTCCTCAATTCAGGAATACTTTAGCTTGTGATTGGACTTTTGTTTCATCTTTAAATAGCGATGTTGATTTAACATAATATTTTTTCGCACCCCTGAAAAATTCAAATTTCTTGGTTATCCAGTTCTGTACTAATACCCGTGTAGAAATAGCCCCACTTGGCCCCAATAAAAGTCAGAAACTAGTCGAGGGTTAGCTGGAGAACTTTTTTAGGCAATTGCCCTAGTCGGGGACTGGTCTTCTTTTTGGTGAACGTTTCAAGTCGGGGCCTAGTCAGGGAATAGTCGAGCTACTTCACAAAAAAAAACCTAATCCTCTGTGTAAACTATTTTGATGTCAACATTTCGCTAGCATACGAGTACAAGAATCATTGATTAAGAATGTCTAATTTTAATACTTTTTCTATAAAGTATTTGAAAACCAGAGTAAGAATTCTAGCCTGAAAATCCGAAATCTTAATTTATTTCACACAAGAAGTTTCAAAAATTTAGATTAGAGATACTTCCCATCTACTTATGGCCATAGTTCTATATTTTAAATCAAAATTTAGAAATTTAGAAACCGCGAAAAATATAAAATTCTTATTTTTTCAATATAATCGAAAAATAGAATATAGAGGATAGGATATGTATCCCACACTTATTCGGTAAAATTTCAAGTATAAATTTAACAAAATGAAGTATAGCATTCATTCTTGTTTCCTAAACTATGTTAGACGTTATTCTATTTAAAAGAGGAAAATAAAATACTGTTTTAAAACTATAATAATTTTTGTTCTTGCAAAAAGTGTCTTATGCAAAATATTGTTGTCGTTAAATGTGGTCTGAATCGTATTTTTCATCAAATAAAAAATAATTTGAATTTGTGACTGTAGCTTTCATTTATTTAATTTTTAATACAGATTTTGAAAAAACTATAATCCACTGTCCCGGAGAAACTAGTCTCAACTTTAAGATTTCCAAAAGCAGAGAGCATCAGCTATATTCTACGTCACTAGAATGCCGTTTCATTGCTACATGAAGATACATAAAACACTCTAGTGAAGTAGATTATAGCTGATAAACTCTGCTTTTGGAAATCTTATAGACAACACTATTTTCTTGGGACAGTCGTGTTATTGTTCGGACCCTACCAGTACCCAACTAGATCCGGACTGGGATAAGCCAGGTCGACTGACCAACCCCCGATTAATTCACCGTGACGGAACTGGTCGGGAACACAATTTAGTAGTACCCACTAGCCCCCCACTTAAAGTGGGGACAACTGGTCGGATACCCGACCAGCTCCACGTTTTCATTTCTACACGGGTACCCTTCATTTGATAATAAAAATAACTTTCGTAAATTCAATTCCAAAGAAGCTAAAGTTTTATCTTGAACGTAAACTTTAAAAATATATATATTTCTTCTCTGAAAGCTTCGCACCTTTTTAGATAAAAATGATATCGTACTTTATGAACGACAATGGAGCCAATCAGAACAAGTAAAGTAGCAAGCATTCCTACGAGCAAAGCTAACATGAAAGTATCGACAGGTACCCAAGGATCCTCCTCATCAGGTTCATCCAAAGGCTCCAGTGTGATAGAATAGCTTTAAAAATAATTTTTTTCTATAAAATGTTTACTTATTAAACAAATAGAGGAAAATACATTTTTTATAAGAATGTGAATTTTCAATCTAAAAGGACTAATTTTCTTTTCGAAAAGATGAATTTTTAACAAAATAATTGCATATCCAACAAAATGGTTAAATTTTCCGCTAGAATTATGAATCTGGAACGAAGAAATGATTTTTTAGCAAAGAAGTTAAACCAAGTAGTTGAATTTTCAATAAAAAAATTAATTCTCAACTAAAAAAGATTAATTTTTAACCAAACTGCTGCATTAAAAAAATTAAATTTCTAACAAAAGAGAACAACTTTTAGACCAAAAAGATGAATTTTTTAACAAAAGAGTCGAATGTTCAACCACGTAATATTTTTCAGTCAAGAGAGAAAAAAACTTTTCCACGTAATTGTCGAATTTTCAACCCAAAAAGACGAATCCTCTGAAAAACAGTTGAATTTTTAATCTCAAAATATTAATTTCCAACCAAAAAGATAACTTTCAACCAAATAGTTTAATTTTTTGTAAAAAAATAAAATTTCCAACCCAAGAAGGCGAATTTTCAGAAAAAGAGTAGAATTTTTAAGTAGTAGTTGAATTTTAAACTAAAAACGATCAATTTTAAACAAAAAACGGAATAGTTAAATTTAAAGTCATAAAAATTAATTTTTAATTAAAAAACGAATTCTTACGAAAATAGTTAAATTTTCAGCTCAAGAGGTAGATCTCCATCTAATGAAATGACTTTAACAAAGTAGTTCAACTTTCAACCAAGTAGTTGAATTTTCAATCAAGGAAAGTAATTTTCGACCAAAATATACTAATTTAGAAACAAATCCATAAATTTTCAACCAAATTTTTGAATTTGCAACTGCATAAAAACGATCAATTTGCAACCAATAATGGAAAGGTTAAATTTTCAGTTAAAAAATAGCTTTTAAGGCGAAGAAAGACAAAATTTTCAACGAAATACTTCAATCTTAAACCAACAAAATGAATGCTTAATAAGGTATTTGAACTTTCAACCAAGTAGTTGAACTTTTAACTAAAAACGATCCGTTTTTGTCCAAAAATAGATATATAATAGTAGACTTTTAAATTAAGTTCGCATTTAAGCGACGATGAGTAAAAGGGGAAGTTTCTTGAAAAAAGATAGAAATAAGAGGAATTCTTTTAACTAGCAGTCTTGCAAAACAAACTAATTTTCACATTTACATTCTGCGTTAACCCCTCCGCCATACCTAACAAAACGTCACAAAAATCTTCCCCCCCCCCCCCCCGGGCAATGTGACAGTAGTTTTTAGCGGCCCCTTACGATGTTTCTGTTTCGTGTTCGCCAAGCTGTCCAAAAGGATGTTGAATAGCTCTTTCCAGATCGTTTCCAAGTTGCTTAAAAACTGTTTTTCCTAACCAATCCGCGAGATCTTTTCTGTGTAATTGTCGCAGTCGATGCTCGATTTCCTCATGCGTTTTTCCCTTTCCTTCTTTTTCTGACATATTCCAGTGAAGTAATTGCAGGAGGCAGGGAATGTCTTGGTTTATTTTTCGTTCTTTAAAATGTAACTTAAAGTTGTAATTTAAATTATTTGTGTCCTAATTGCAAATCTAATTTTGCTATCCGAGCATAATAAATTAATATTTTTTCTTTAATTTTTATTATTATTATTATTCACATAAGGAAATTTTGATTATTGACTTTAAGCTCACCAGCTCCTGCCAAACTTTTGTGTAATTCGTAGGAGGTATAATGAAGAGCAGCAATGAGTCGATGGCATTCAAAAGTCTCAAGGTGAGCAGCTAGGTATTCTAATTCAGATAAATTAACGTCTATCGTACAAAAAATCGAAATTGAATTCAGGATTAAAAAATAACAAATTGTCAATAAATAATTCACTTCTGTCATAATGACCGTCCTTCCACTTACAAACTCATAAGATTTAAAAAATATTTTCTCACTCAAATAAAAGAATGCTGTCTTTAATCTCGATTCTAATTTTTTTAAGTTACCATTATTTGAAATATTTTCAATGTTTATTTTCCTAATTTATCAAGTTTCTCACAACTACTCCAAATTTAATCAAAGTTACTCAAAATCATAATCTTAAATATATATTTCATGTACAAAGCAGATTAAATAATTTAAGTAAAATTAACGCGATTGACATTAGATTACTGCGCACAATATGCGGGAAAACTGATGGACAAAGTAAGTACCGAGATAATTCTCAAAGAATGTGGTACAGAAGAAATACTGCTGGACACGTCGGAAAGAAATCGGTTAAAATGGTTCGGGCATGTGGAGAGAATGCCAGATAAACGACTACCGAAACAAATTGCAGCGTATCCAGAGGCAGATCGCGGAAAGAATGTGTGAATTAAACCTTAATCAGAAGAGATATAAGAAGACTCAGAAACACGAGAGCCTGCATAAAAAATGCATGGACATGAAGGAAGCTAGAGAAGTATGTCAGGACAGAAATGTATGACGACAAATAGATAATTCACTTGGGGGTGATTGCTAGAGAGATTGATCAGCAACCTGGATCGAAGCAGTGTTGCGGAACGAACAATCTCAAAAATCTATTCTTATACCTCCTACCTTCCATTATTCCCTTCCCCACCGAGTGAGTTCCGCCTACCCCGAAAGGGAAATGTCTTAATAGCGTAATAATAATCATAATATTTAACTTCCTTGAACTTAAAATTACCGACATTTGAAATTTAATTTCGTATAGATTGAAAATGTTAAAGAACTTGAAATAAAAAGCTGCAGAAGATGATACTTATGTTTATTTCATAGATATTTCTACAAGGATAATTCTTTGAAAAAAACGCAGTAATGTATTAAGTACGACTAATATTATTTGGGGAATAAAAATGTATTTTTTCTTAAAAAGGACAAATTACAAATAGTTTTTATATCTACCCTCTTCATTTTTTTCTTTTTTTTCTTTTTTTCTTTTTCTTGCAACATTGTGAGCAACCAGTGGGTGTCAATTCATCCTCAACATTCAAAACTGAAGCTTGACTATCCTGAGTAGCTGTATTTATCAAAGTTTTCGAAGGATCATTACTTTTCTTTTTTCCCGATTTTAATGAAAAAGATTTTTTCTTTTTCGGCTGACCACGTTCGGCATCTATTGAAACATATTTGCTGCAACATTTAATTAATATTTCTTAAATGAGATTCTAGGAAGCAAGATTTTATAATAAATTTATAAAATACCCAGAGGATTTTTTCTTTTTCTTCTTTGGTCGGCAAAGGTTAAGACAAGCAACAATTTTTCGCCTTATACATAAGGTACTACAGCAAGTGATGAAAGCAATTAAACTGATGATTCCCAAAACTATATAAGGATGCCTCAGACATGGATATTCTGAAAACATTAATAGATTTGTGAGAAAATTATGTAGCATAAAAATAAATTAAAAAAAAATAATTTGTATTGAAAGAAATATTGTGATTTACCACTTAAAGTTTTATTAGAAGAACCAAGAACCACTTTCTCCAAAAAATGATTGTGGAAATTGATTTTATGCTGCTGCTTACTTTTTCCTTCTTCGTCCTTTTTTCTTTTTGTATGCTTCACTTTTGGATGACTTTTTTCTTCGTCTTCCCTGTGAATAGGATGAAAACTAAAATTGCACTTTCATGCGATTTCAAGTTTCTTTTATGAATATTATTCAGCCAAAACCAAATCTTTAGATTCCTTTTAAAATAGATGAATATTAAAATCTGCAATTTGAAAAATGTAAAGTTTTTTCCTATTTATCTAGAAACTTAACTTAACTTTTTCGAACTTGTAATTTTAATTTTTAAAGCTACGAATTATTGTTTTTGCTCTTGCAAAAAATGATATCAGGTGGCTTCAAACGAAGAAATGTTAACTTTGAAATTTGTCATTATTTTTTAAATTTAAGGGTTTAAAGCTGTATATTTATATTTTTTTAAACTGTATTTGAAGCCGTCGAAACAGAACGTTTTCAAATTTCAAAAGTTCTAAATTTAATTGCTCAGAATATGGAAGCTGGAAGATAAAAGAAAGTCTTCCATTTGAAACGCTTAAAGTTTGATCGCTTTTAATTCAAAGGTCAAAACGGCAACTTTAAATTATGGAAATTTAAATTTTTAGTATTTAAAAACAGAAAACTAGTAAAACGGTTTTAAATGTTTATAATAGATAATTCGAACAGTAACTACGTTTGATTGAAATTATTTTAGAGATAAGACAATTTAAAACTTCAGTTACGAAAAATAAAGTTTCAAATTTCACATATCTGAAGTATGAATTGGGACGGAGAGAAAAAAACTCAACCAATTGAATCTTTCAAGCTGAGGGGGCATTTAAAAGTCTGAAAAAGTAAAAAAAAGGAAATTGGTTAATATCCTGTATTCGAATCTTGTATTTAAAAATTCGACAAAAATAGCCTATTGAATAAGAAACTATGGCAAATTTTATATGTGTTCAGTTTTTACTAGTGAATAATGATAAGAAATTATAAATCCAAAAAATTTATTGCGCAGTTTAGACTTTTTTGAAAATGTGAAACAACCCTGTTTTTTGGATTGTGTATAAGTTGTTGACCAATATGAATTTTTTTTCTAATACAAAAACCGAATAGAACATATCGAAGATATTAACCGATTTCCATTTCTTTTTAAATTTCCGGATAGCAAACCACAAATTTTGTTCCCTCAAATAAAACGATTCGATTGATTTAAGCATTTTCACTCCACCATAATATACACTTTAACAAAAATATGTTCTGATTAATCATTCAAAATTAATTTAAAAATGGATCCATAAATTACGCAATACATTCTTTGCCAATTGTTAACCTCTTCCCTCCCTCATGGAACAAGTGGTAACGAAGTGGTTCGACGCCATCCACCTATGTTACGTAATTTTTCCAAATACGTTCACCTAGGTCTTACTAAATACAATTTAGTTACTTACAACCCGAGAAACCCGAATGTTTAAATAATTACAAGTTATTAAAACGTAAAGGAGAAGACTGAAACAATATGGAACATGCCTCAAAAATTGACAGGTATAAAGATTAGTGATACATATCGATCATTTTTGTACATATTAAAAATGGTGAAAAAACTTTGTGTTCATGGATATTTTTTTTAATTCCCTAAAATCTTTTAAAGTCTTTCCAATCATTGGAAATACCTTGAAATATTTGAAAATCTCTTCAAATTTTTGAAGTCCTTTGAAATCCTTAAATTCTTATGAATGAATTATTTGCAATTTCATTTAAATATAATAAAATGTTGGGAGTCCTTTAAAATATCTTAAAAATACTTTTAAACCTTTAAAATATTTTGAAATCAATTAAAATTTGTTAACGCTCTTAAAAAATTCTTGATATATTTTAAATGTCTTAAAAGTCTTTCGAATATTTCAACTTTTAGGGAATCCTGTAAAATACCTTAAAATATTTCAAATATTTTGAAATCTTTTAAAATCCCTCGAAAATTTGTAAAGCTTTTGAAAATTCTTTAGAATTTTGTAAGTACCCTAAAATCTTTAAAATTCCTTGAAATCCGGTGAAGTTACTGTAAGTTATTGTAAAATTACTAAACTTTAACGTTATATACTATAATTTTGGACATATGGATCTCCCATCCAGTTGATTTATTAAAAATATTAATCCCATGTAACAAGTCGTAATAGCTGGCCTCAAGAAAAAAACTGTTACGTATTTTTATGGATGGCTCCACATGCTTATCGAAGTCAGGCAAGGTGTACTACAAGAATAGAGGGCTTTCCGACGAGGAAGGATATTTAATGTCAATTTTATTCGAACATTCTTTAACGGCAGGGGTGATTTGATTCTTGGTGAAACATTCATCAAAAGTTTCAATCTAGATCCTAGACCGGAAGGTGTTCTTAAGTACTTTAGATTTCTTGATGAACCAGAAATCGGTTCCAATCGCGGAGGACCAAGAAGAAGTTTATCGATTTTCGATAAGGTGGAACTCGATATCGACATCGGCTTTCTGGTGGTCTCTTTCTTGTCGCAGCTCAACCTAGAAAGAGACCAGCAAAACATATAGTTAGAGTCACACTCCATCTTCATCTTCCATTATTAGCTTGGACCCGATCCAAGGTCATCAAGGAAGAAAAAATCTTTCAAACTTTATCACCCGACTTGAAATCTTCATTACTATTTAAACGATTTGGATGCATAGATTCGCAAAAGCTGAATCAGATGTTTTAAAATAAGAGAAAAATATTTGACACATTTGCAGGGCAATACAAAATATATTTAAGAAAATATTAAATGACTTATTATTAGGGTGTCTACCCCGCGGGGGATTTAAATTTTCTGCTTTTAATTGAAACCTTTTAATTATAAAATTTCAATCATCAGAATATTTATTCAATTTGACGAGCTTATTAAGCATAATGTTTTTTTAGTCTTGGTCAATATCTAAACTTATTAAAGGATAAGTCATTTCTTGATGATAAAATTTTCTAGGGATTTAAGTAATATTTTTGATTACGAATGCTTTAAGAAATTATATTAAACGGTATTATTAAGTATCTTATCACCATCGAATAATTAATTAATACTAAAAATATAATAAATCATTAGTTGAATATGCTCTTGTAGTGTATGAATTTAAATAATAATTACGAGGCGTGTACCCTGTCGGTACTGGTAAAAAAGTGGTCAGTACCGATAACAAAAATTACCAGTACTAATCTTTTTTACTTAAAAATTCTTATTTTTTATCGAGTTCTACTGTTTTTAAATTTAAAATAAAATATTTTTTGGTTGGAAATTAATTTTTTAACTGTAAATTCAAGTGTTCCCTTTTTAGTGTTTTTTTGGTAGAAAATTAATCTTCTTGGTTAAAAATTCCAGTTTTTTGTGGTAAACTCAATCATTCCACTAAAAATTCATCTTTTTGTCTTAAAATTTAACTAAGATGTTAAGTATTCCATTTGTGGTTGAAATTTTTTTCTTTTAGTTAAAAATTCGATTCTTTTTATTAGAAAATTCATTTTCTTCTTCAAAAAATTTTAATAGTAGGTTAAAAATTTATCTATTTTGTTAAAAAAAAGCTGAATTGACCTAAAAAAATATATTTCCCTATTTTGGTGAAAAAACTCATTTCCCGTGTTTTTATAGAGGTTTAATTCACATCAAAAATATCTTTAATTCAAAATATTAAAGGGGTTAAATATTCACTGAATTTTAAGTATACGAAGAAAAAAATCGTTTTAATTATCAAGGTGTGTACACAAAGCCGGTACTCATAAAAAAATTCGGTACGGTTACTAAAAAAATTACTGGTACCAAACATTTTTTTACCGTTTTTAAGCGTATTTTAAGGATAGATCCTAGAATGTCTACAAGAATATGGAAAAACGAATTATTCTCCGATGTGTTTAATGCCACTGCTTGATCCTAAATATAGGCCACCAATACTTTTGACGTCCCAGACTAAAAAACATTAGAAAAGGTTAGAGAAAAAATAAACTTATTTCTGTGACTAATCGCAGAAGACGACACAGATATGCAAGGATAGGGGTTTGGCCAACATTATTTCTGTGTCCAGTCAGAGCGATGCCTTCCCGTGCGCACGACCTTTTGGAAAAGGGGAGAAGTTCGACCAACATTATTTTTGTGACTGGTCACAGAAATAATGCAACATAAAAATAAATATATAGTTTTAATTATTAGGCTATGTATACAAAGCCGGTCTCGGTGAAAAGCATATTTTAAGGATAGAGCCAAGGCTGTCGGCAAAAATATTTAAAAATTAATTTTTATTCAATGTGTTTGATGCAACTGTTTGATCTGACATATCGGTTAGGAGTAAAACTGAACTTATTTTGTTG
>JAWWLR010000092.1:58349564-58360421 GCA_035041075.1 Acraspis erinacei | reverse complement strand
TATGGCTGTGATAGCACAATTTTCTTTCTAATTCAGTTAGAAATTCTCAAGCAAACTCGTATTACCATTATCCTCAAACTATTTCTTTCAGAGCAAAACTGAAATTGTTACCAAGCTGCAAAATGAGGCGTAAATCGCCTATTTCGAAGCGGGCGGTCGGCTCGAGAAATCCAGCACCCCCCCACATTCTACACGTCTTTCTGTTTGGTGTCCGTGTTACTCAAGCCGTCGTCTGACGCGCTGAACGCAGAGCGAGAAGATGAATTTGTGAATGGCAGGGCTGGATTCTGGAGACTGTCATCCACTCTCTGCGTGCTTGACTTCGACCGTCTCTTCAGTCGCTTCTACTGACAATTTTTATTTATAACGCTGAGTTCCCTTTCTTCGCAGACCTTCACTTCTTCCTTACGATTCTACAAGCTTAACAATCAAAAAGTGGAAATAAATCTTAAATATCTCATTTAGGATATAAGTTATATAATTTTAAGACAAAAAATATATTGTTTTCTGTTTTGAAGAAGAAAGAAAACATTTTTAATTCTATGACTTTATGCGTAGAACCTGCGTGATTTGAAATGGTTTCGGACAACATTATTTTCAAAATATTCTCATTTAGTTGATTGTATCTTTTACTAGTATTCTCTGCGAATTATAATATGAGTTTTTTCCTTCATAGGAAGCATAAATAGGTTACCAAAAATGAGTTTTAAACAACTTGGGACAATCTTCAGGGACTTGGAAGAGGGCAATTGAAGCTAAAGTTCAGAAATATGTTAGCTTCAGCAGATATAATGTTATATCAACACGGAAACTTTTATTTGAATCCAGGTTGCTCACAGTCTGTTTATCCTACGTTATCTGTGACGAAGCTTTATTTAACCTACGTCGACAATTTTTAAGATTGCGCCATCCAAAAACTGAATAATGTCAACTTTTTAATGTATTATTTCCAATACGTAAATTCTGATTATATAATTTTGAGAAGAAAAGTTTTTGAAGTTAATTCTCCAAATGTTGACGCTTAGAAATGAAAAAATGTAAGCTTCGTGAAATGCCAGATCAAAGCGTATTTATTCTAACATATGGCAATTTGAGCGAGCTTAGCAATTGCGGATTTTGAAATTTAGCCTAATATTTTCAAATTATTAATTTTGTTTATGTGGTATATTTCATATTTATATCAAGATTTATATTATTTTTTATAAACTTACCATCAAAATTTAGAAAAACCTTGACCATTAAGAGCAGAATGCTGATACAGATCTTCATTTTCTAGATGGATCTCGTACACGATGAGTGAGAAAGATTAAACTTATTCGCTGCTATATATACTAAGCCAATCAGTTATCATTACTGATGGGCGCCCCTCAGCCTGAGAGCGCTAATACATTACCATACCAGCAATTGTTTTAAATCGCAGTAAAAAATATTCATTTTTTAATTTTTTACAGAAACAAGGTTTTGGAGTCAAAACTGTTAATGTTCTAATAAATTAGACCCTCTATTTACATGTTCTGTAGTTTTACACACGTAAAGCAGGTAAAATATGTAATTATAATAACAAATGCATTTACTTTAGAAAGAAGCATACGACAAAACTTTCATAACTAAGATTTTGGGCAGGAAATTTTAATTACCACTAGGGAAATATATGCAAGCTACTAAACGAATAAGGCTAAAACTTATATTCTTGTTGTAGAAAATACACAAGGCAAAATTGGTTAAATATTCAAATGTTTGATGTTTCAAATTCTCATCTTAATAAGAAGCTATTGTTGCCATGCTCATGCTATTGATACCATTTAAGCAATTTTACATTCTACGTGTGGCTCTTCCTAGTACTCGAACACTAAAAACTTAATCTTATCAGGTTTTGAGATAAACAAAATTATCAGAGATACATCATTTCAAATATAAAAAAAAAACAAATAAAAAGAACCTTTTGCGCCAAACATCGAACCATATAAGAAGTGAGAAGACGGAAAACGTCTCCAAAGTTTAATCGTATTCTAGTTAATTTCATGTCCTTGAAATCGTCTATCATCCAACCTAGGTGTCTTAGCTATTCTTGCTCATTCTAATTTGGCGTATTATCCCTTTCAATTCTTTTCCACAATTTTCCAGCTACATTTGGTTTAATATTTACCCTTTCATTTGTTATCGGGGTTGCTTTCCACTCTAAGTAATTATCAGATAGATTGGAATCCGCTTCATTCAACCTCAGTTGACTCTTCACTTGATTCCTGTGAGGAGTCGCTCATTCTTCTTTCAGTTAATTTAATTTTGACTTTTGCTGTCGACTCTCTCATTACCAGTGATTTTGGGCGTATGTTTCTTGAACTTGCATGTCTTTAATGCCCCTATAATGGGCGTGTCGAATATTTTTATATTGGATAATTTGTCCTCTAGTGTGATTCCTTTTCCCACTGTGTCTGTGTCTTCTAGAGCTCTACTGAGTGCATCTGGACTATATGGTTCTAATCTGAGCCTCTATCTCAGCATGCCTGGTGATCCATCTGAATTGTAAACTTTTTTCCTAGCAGGTCATTTGACCGCCCATACGATAGCTAATAATTCTTTTTCAGAAGTAGTATAATTTTCATCTCCCTTGTTTAATGTTCTTGATATAAACATGCATGGGTGTCCGTTCTGTGATAGTACGGCACCCATTCCAAGGATGCATGCGTCTGTGGTGAGCACAAAAGTCTCCCTGAAGTTCGGGAATCGCAGTATTGGTGTTGAGCAGAGTGCTCTTTAGTTTTTGAAAACTTTCTGTGGATTTGGGTGCCCAGTCGAATATGAGCTCTTTTGGATGGGCTTAGTCGGAGTTCTTGCTATACTAGAGAAGTATATAAAAAACTTTCCACAGTATCCTCTCAAACATAAGAAAGACTGAATTTTTTTCACTGTGGTAGGGATTTTAAAGTTCTGAACTGCTTGAGTTTTAGATGTATTAGATTTGACTCCGTCCATGGTAAGCAGATGGACTAAATACCCAAGTTCCGGTCGTTCTATTTCCTCTATGTACAGAAAAAATTCTCTGCCAATTATACCTCCAAAGGAGTTGCCCATCATTCTTTGGAATGTGGCTTGTGCATTTTTTAGGCCGAATGGTATACGTTTTTATTCATAGTTACCTTGAGATGTTGAAAATGCCTCATTTTTTTGGGATGCCTTGTTCATTGAAATTTGGTGGAAGCCCGCACTCATATCAAAAGCAGAGATAAATTTCCCGTGTCCTAATAACAGGCAAGCGATACACAACTTGGTCGGTATCCTTATAAATGTGTCTGTAATTGATGACCATTGTTAGTTTGTCTCCTTTTTAGAGACTACCCAAAGTGGGCAGTTAAATAAAGATTGAGAATGTTTTATGATTCCTTCATCTGAAAGTTCCTGCATGTGTTCTAGGTTAGTTTCTCTGTGAGCTTCTGGTAACTTATGTGATCTCAGATTCACTATCTTTCCCGAATTCAGCTTAATTTTATGCTCTGCAAAATGTGTACATGGTAATGGATCTCCACTTAGTATAAAGACCTCCATATATGTTTTAACTATTTTGTTAATTTTTAGTTGAATTGAAGGTTCTATGTGATTTAACTGGATAATTTTTTTTAGTTATAAAACTCTATTAGGGCCTTTAAGGCCTGTGGCACATTCAATCCCTCCTTTTTTTTTACTCTCCTCTCGAGACTGTATATTCAGGATCGTCGTTTACTTTCTCTGGAATTTTAAACGGAGTTGATTCGTAGTTATAAAACGATACCCATAATTCGCCTAAACGTATAGAGTAAATTCCATCTAGGACTTGTTTATCTCCTACCTGAAATTTCTTGGCATTTTTGTAGAACGCTCCCAAGAAACCAAGGTTTAAACGGAAATAATACTACGAAAAAATAACGATAAATTTTTTGTATAAAAAAGCAAACTGGCATTCCATACATATCGAGATAACGTTACTGATTACATTACTCACGAAACAAATTCAAGTAGAGAATCGTCAATAGACGAGATTATCTCCCCCTATCTAACAGCAAGTATGGCAAGTGAGGACTCAATCCCCAACTTCCCTCCTGCAGTATCTTTTCAAAGAACCATCCAAATGGGAACTGACGCGATGCTATAAGATATATTAGAAAGAGTGGAGGTGATGGACCTAAACGTTGACATCCTTAGAAAATAAAACGATAATGGCACCTCGAAGGGAAGAAAAGTCAAAACAAAGAATGCCCGAAAATAAAAGTATAGTAACTCGTAACCTAGAACAAAAAAATAACCCAAACCGAGTCCACGAAAAGAAATCTAAAATTGAAATCAAAAGTATCCCAGCTTAATATATGATTAGGAACGTCAAAGAAATCACCGGCTACGACGGCATGGGTGTAGAGAATTTCATAAAATCCATTAAAAAATCTAAAAAAAGATGCACTCAGGAGGATCTACAATTGGATTTTACAAAAGCAAACAAAATAAAAGATAAAGCGGAAAGAGCCATAAGATACGCTAGAGTAAAGACTCACGATGACTTGTTTGATGCGTTACGTCAAAATATTTCACAAAGAGGCTCGGTATCAGCACTTCGATCTAAATTAGAAAACTGTAAACAAGGAAATTCGTCTACTAATGAAAGGAAAATTGCGATGCACAACTAGATCGAACATCCATCCTACCACTAGCATCTAAAACGACATGTCGCCCGGCACCACGAAAACATTCAACGCCAAAACCCAGAGTATCATTCAACAAATAATCAAAAGGTATAAATTCTGGCAGAGGAAAATAATCATAAATTGAATATGATTAAACAGATTTTGAGAAAGTAGAATTTTCTTCATCTTCCTTTATCTGTATCTATAGGGAAGAAAAATAAGAGCATAATACCTCATCGTATTCTAACAAAAGTATAATAGAGTGGGTGAGATAAATTTAGCACATTGGTGAACTTTTATATTCGCTCTTAAACAACATAACCCTATTGAAAAATGCGAAGTAGGATACGAAATCGGTAACGAAGCCGGAAAATATATAGGAAATTATTTCCGACAGGACACCCTAAATGAGGTCGAAAACGCCACCGGGAAGGACGCCGGAAACAAGATCGAAATTTGGGACTGAATGGATGGTATACTATGTGGATAATATAATGATACACCATTACGTATCATTTTTGTGAATCGGTCCGCCAGGGAAAGTCACTGAAACTTTGGATGACTCAGATGATGGAGGAAACGAGACTATTGTGGACGAAATGTTGAAGATATCGGAGATAATAAAGGCGGAAGACCAAAATGTACATATTAATATCCAGAAATAACTGAAGAAAGATCGAAGTGAGCGAAGAGCTAATTTTATAACTAGTGATCTTGTAAATCAAAAAAAGTTCTAAAATTTTTGTTTAATTATATTGGAAATAATTTATTATTGTAAATGAATTATAATCCATATTTTAAATTACAGTTGGGACAATATTTATTGGAAAAATAGAAATGGGGAAAAATATGTTGTTCACTTGAATGTACGGAACTTCAGGTTCATGATTGAAGATGTGGAAACAAGTATAAACGATTATTTTTTGCACATATATTTTATTTCCTACTTCTAGGAAATAAACCTCAAATCCTCCTGACATAACTCTGAAAATATTCATTTAATGAAAAAAATTTCAAACGAAAATTGTGGAGGATTTTTTCCTCTACAATTATGAAACTAACTATTTTTGGTTTCCGAGTAAGCAAAAAAAAGTTATTTCCAAAAAACTGATTTTTGACAATGTAATGTAAAACTAACTAGTACCTGAATAAATAGGCAAAACAAATATGGCTTTCAAGGATTGACCATTCAATAGATTTTAATCATTCTCTCCGTTTTTAACGGCTTTTCACGTCGCAAATTTTATCGTAAAGGTATTTCCAATATTTTTGTACCCGGTGTGTCGATTTATTCCCTTCACATCAAAATTAATGAGTTTTTCATAAATGAAGCCTGGAACAGTTAAATCGTAATTATAAACAATTGCACTAATAAAAACCAAAAATTGTGTACATGATCTTTAATGAAATAACGAAAAAATATATTGATCTTTATTGAATAGAAAATATAAGTTAAAGGATAAAAGACAAAGAAATTATTATTAAACAAATTATTCTTAATTATAATGCATACCGTTTACTATTTCCTTTTTTGAAGGCGTTAACAGCTGCCGAACAATTTCCTGATTACCATTCTTTCCATTATTTCTATTTGTTCCCTTAAAATTTAAACATTAACTTTGAAGTACAGCTCTACCCCAAAGTACGTCAGGTACTTCTCAAGCAAATATGGAATCGCTCTTCCATTCCATAAAAAAATAACTCATGTCGGTTTGAAGGGAATAAATCGACAAACCAGGTACAAAAATATTTGAAATATCTTTCCGACAACATTTACGACGTAAGAAGGAGTTTTAAAAAAAGCAGAGAGTGATTTAAATCTATTAAATGGTCAATCTATCTTTCATCCTAACAACTAAGATTTTGAAGCTGAAATATTGTACTTTGAGAAAAAAAACATTATTAGAGCAAAATAAAAATTACTATAGTTATATCATAATTAGTTCTATGGTGAAATAAATCCTTCAAAACCATATATCTTTTGCCTATGGTAATTTGCGCTTACCATTCCCTGCAACTCACTTTCATCATTATAATTGTGATAAATTATAGAAATTAAAAATTTAATGAAATAAAAAAAAAATTCACATCAGAACCGAAGTCGTAAACGACACAGGAAACTATGTATGCGGTTCCAAATTTCGATATTGTTTCCGGCTTCATTTCCAGTGTCGTTTCCGACCTCGTTTCGGGTGCTGTTTCCGACCTCGTTTCCTGTGTAGTTTTCGGCGTCGTTACTGATGTCGTATCCTACGTCACATTTTTCAATAGGGAAAATACCATTATACGGAAAATTTTTATTTTATTATGTGTATATTTATTCAGGAATATACATGAGGAGAATCTTCAATTTTCAATTTGAAGGTCCAGGTCTTCTACTAAGTCTGCCCAACATACTGATTGTAGCGGAATCTTGATGCAATTTCTGAAATCCAAGCTCAGCCCCCGTAATTTGGTGGTAAACTCCTCTGAACACGGTGAAACGTATACCAGCTACTGTAACATGTTCGTTGTCTTCCCAAAATGTATAATTGTTTTTAGGTATGAGGCTTATATCAGTCAATCGTTGTGTTTCAAGATCGTAAGTCAGGTTAAAGGAAACGCCAGAGTGTTGAATATAGAATACTGATGGTGTAGGTTCTAGTGGGTATAGCTGCACACCTTCAAAAGAAAGTAAACATATGTTTGTTTAAGAAAAATGATAAATTCATTTTAAAATTGGATGCTGAACACTTCCAAATAGAAGAACTAAAAATTCTACAGATTTAACTTCCTAAGCTTTAGGAGTTCACAATTTGAAAAAATGACGTTTGACAGTCACTTATCTCACATCGAACGTTTTTAAAAGTATAACATAATTCGAAGGTTGCAATTATAAAAATCACGCGGGAAAAATTTAGCATCTAATCCAGAAAATATTTCTAAAAATACAGATAATGCAACAATTTCCAGCAAAACTTCCGAAATTAGACAATTTTAAAAATTATAATACACCGAACTCTCACTTTCAGTCAAGTGTATATACATATATATATATATATATATATATATATATATATATACTGTCACAACTGCTGTCGTCCTACTCTGCGGAGAAAGTGCATGAGCCAGCAGTTCTAGGAAGGCCGAGAACGGGGTGGCTGAAAGCGAGAGTTTGGTGTATCTGCAAAATCTTTCTTAATTTATGATCATTTTAAATTGTAATAAAAGTTCAAAAAATAATTTGCAATTAAAAATATATAAACAAAACAGATATTTTACTATTGAATTTTTAATAACGAAATAAAATTATTTTTTAAAATTATTTACCTGGTAGTTGTGGTGCGCGGATTCCTATAAGACTATTATCTGTAGATATATATGCCACCAATTGTAGGCCGTCTCTAATGTAAAGACGGATTAAGAAATCATGTGTTCTGTAATATTCAGGTTGTGGAATATAACAGTCCGGCTCATACAAAGCTTTTCCAACGCGTGTTCCAGAAGGATCCAACCACACTTGAACCGCCCTGTCCCTTATGTAAATAATTCTATGTGGTGGTCCGTCCTTAGGATTTCTTCGCACTAATAAAAGAGGCTCTCTTCGATCTCTTCTGGACGATGAATTTTGTCCCTCCACTCCCGAAGCACTTATTTCTGTGAACAACGAAGATTTTTTATTTAAACCAGATAGGGAATATCAACCTTTAAATTAATTATTTAAAAAATTCCAAGTCAGGCCCATAATCTTTTACGATCGCAGAATTTAAAAAGATAGCCTTTTTCACTAACTTTATATTCAAAGAGTTGTAAAGCAAACAAATAATCTACAGACCTAATTTATAATAATCAGCTAAAACAGGGAAACTGCGTCTAAGTGCTTTCCTTTTTTACATTCTCATTCATGAGAGTGTAATGTAATCATAAAAATTTTCGAACTCTGGTTTTTAATGCATCTTTACGTTTCGCTACTCGCAGAGTCAGAAAATCATAAAATTTGGTGGCAGTATGTATATCAATCTGTATATATGTCTGGAGGTCTGTCTGTATGTATCAATTTAGAGCATTTTGAACATTTTAATTTTTTTTTTTTAATTTTAGAAATTTGTTGAGAAAGTTCCCTATAGATTGATAGAAGAGTTGCAAATTGTACCAATAATAGTGTCAATTTCGATGAAAATTAGAAAAGTTATATACTTTTAAATATTTGGTATATGTTCAGAAAAATAGAAAAAAAACATTTTCTTGATGCATTAGCTAGTTTCATTTAAATTTGTCACCATATTTTAAATATATTTAGAATCAGTCTCAGTTGAATTTTTTTATTAGACCAAAATTCCAAAAATTTAAGGTTTTCAAAATTTAAAAATACAAATTTAAGAGTTTTAGACATTTTAGTCAAGTTTTCTGGTACTTGAAGACAAGGCTTGAAAATTATCCTAATGGTATTTTTAATTTCTATAAAATCAAAAAAGTTCTATGCTTATCAAAATTTTAAAAATATAAAAAAAGGGAAAAAATAAATTCAAATTTCTACTCGATGTAAAATATATTTATTTCAAAACTATTTAAATTAAATTTGTTAATTAGACAACAATTTTTGTAAATTTGTGTATCACTTCAAAAACCAAAATTGCATATTTTTGAAAATAATCGACCCTTGTAAATTTTGGTCTGATCAACAAATTTAATGAAAATAGTTTGGAAATACATACATTTTATATATAGTAGAAATTTGTATTGCTTTTTTCCCTTTTTTTGAGAATTTTCAAAAGTTTGAAAAGCATAGAACTTCTTTAATTTTTAAAGAAATTCTAAAGACATTTTAAAGAAATCTTTTGTCGTGTACAAGAAAATGACCAAAATGTCTAAAAATCGTAAATTTTTTTTCAAATTTTGAAAAGCTCAAACTTTTTGAATTTGGATGTAGTAGAAAAAAAGGACTCTTTCAATTTTCAAAATGCCCTAATTGTTTAATTTTGGTTGGAAACATCTGGCTACAGAAGGTATCTTTCACTTTGAGACACTTAAATAGTATATGGAAAGCCTCAATCGATTGGAAAATCCTTCATAAGTTAACGTGGCTAAACAATTCGGGTAACCATACATACAGACAGAGAGACAGACAGACAGGCGCGAACAAAATTTAATGATTTTCGGTCTCTGTGAAGGTCGAAATGTAAAGATCCATTAAAAACCAAAGATGTAAAATTTGGACTATTAAATTACACTCTTATGAATAAGAATGTAAACTTTTCATATCCAATTTATGACCATAATCCTCAGATGTTTAAATCACAGTTTTTGATTTAACTCGTAATATTTATGATATTTGAAAAAAATGTATTTAAAGTTGATGCATTAAATTACGTTTAGGCACTCCCAGAGTCCGAAAATCATAACATTTCTTCGGTATCTGTCTGTCTTTATGTCTGTCTGTATGCATGTCTGTATGCCTGTATATATATATCTGTCTGTATGTATGCATGTATGGCTGTAGGCATGTATGGCTGTATGTATGCATAACTGTATGTCTGTCTGTACGTCTGTCTGTATGTGTGTCTGTATGCCTGTCTGTATGTATGCTTGACGGAAGGTTTTAGCCACGCTAATTTTTGAAGGATTTATCCAATCGAGTCAACCTTTAATACACTTCGTAAGGGTTCCAAGATGAAGGTTAAGTTCGTTAACCAGAGATTTCCAAACAAAATAAAAAATTTAGAGCATTTTTAAAATTTTTAAATGTTATTTCGACAAATTTCAGTTAAATCTTTCAAATATACCAAATATAAAAAAGTTTGAGCTTTTTGAAAATTTGAAGAAAATCGTTTCTATGAGTTTTAAGAAGTTTTGTTAAATTATCCGGTTCTCGACAAAAAGACTTGCAAATTATCCTAATGATATTTTTTATTTCGATTAAAATTAAAAAAGTGATATGTTTTTGAATCTTTAAAAAAAATTTCAAACAATCATTACAAATTTCTACTAGATACAAAGATACGTATTTCGAAACTATTTTTATGCAATTTTTTAATTAGACAAGAATTCACTAGTTGGATCAATTTCATCAATATGTAATTTTTGGTTTTAACCCACAAACAGCACACTGGTGCGAATTCGCACTGAATCAATTTTCAGTTTGTTAAGACACTATATTAAATATATTTTTGAAATATGCGTAATACATTCTAGATGTTTATTATATGTTTAATATGTTAAATATTGAACA
>JAWWLR010000092.1:58317612-58338239 GCA_035041075.1 Acraspis erinacei | reverse complement strand
ATTCTTTGTTAGAAAAATTAATTTGTTAACAAAGTTAAATTTTTATCTGAGCATTCAAATTGCCAGTCCAAAACCAAAATTTGTTTACAAAGAAAGATGAATTTGCAATAAGATACATCAATTCTCAACAAAAAAATCTTTAACTGACAGAATTAAGTTTAAACAAAGCAGTTCCAATTTTAACCAAGCAGTTAAATTTTCAATCCAAAATATGATTTTTTCCCCAAGAAATATGAATTTGTAAGAACATGCATTAATGTTCAACGAAATTTTTGAATTTTCAACTATTAAACAAAAATGGAATAGGAAAATCCTTTTTTTTAAATAAATTAAAAAAAGAAAAAAGAATTTTCAACAAAATAGTCTGATGCTTAACTAATCAAGTTGAGTTTAAAAGGAGCAGTTTAACTTTCAATCTAGCAATTGAATTTTCAAATCCAATTTAAAATTTTCAAGCAAGAGAAATTTTTTAATTAAAGAGATGGATCTTTTACTAACAAAATTAATTTATAACAGAGCAGTTCAACTTTTAACAAAGCAATTAATTTTTCATCCAAAAGATGAGCTTTTTACCAAGAAATATTAGTTTACAATAAAGTACATTAATATATATTCAACCAAATTGCTGAATTTTCAACTAAAATTATAATTTTTAAACCAAAATTGTAATATTTAAATCGTTTGTTTAAACAATTAATTTTCAATTAAAAATAGAGCAGTTCAATTCTTGTTTAAAAAATTAATTTTTAACTTTAAATTGTGTTAAATTCGTTACTTGAAAAAATAATTGTTAACTAAAACTGGAATACTTAAATTCTTTGTGTAAGAAATTAATTTACAAGAAAAAAGACGAATTTTTAAAAAATTAGTTAAATTTTCTGACTTTTAAAAAAGTAACTCAAATTTCACTCAAGCACATTAATTTTCTAGTCTAATCAAATCGTTGTACTTTCAACAAAATTATTAAACTTTAATGAAAAATGTTTTAACAAACATATACATCTTTTTAGAACAATTAGAGTTTTCAACTAAAAGAAAAAAAGCAATTTTACAACAAAAATGCAATAGTTAGATTCTTAGTTGAATAAATTTATTTTTAATGAAAAAAAGACGAATTAACAAAACAAGAGTTAAATTTTCAGCCAAAGAGATGCATATTCAACTTACGAAATTAAGTTTTAACGAAACTGTTCAACAATCCAAATGATAAATTTGTTACCCAAAAAAGATGAATTTACAATAAAATTCATTGATTTTCAACTAATTTGTTGAATTTTTAACAAAAAATGATCGACAATAAATTAAATAGCCCTCAGTGTAAAAAGACTTAATTTTTCGAACAAAGCGACTAATTCATTACAAAAATTATGAATATTTAACAGGAATAATTTAATTTTAAATCAAAATGATGATTTTTTAACTGAAATAGTTAAATTTTTAATAAAAAGATGAATTTTTAACGAAAAGATTAATTTTCACAAAAAAAATTGAAATTTTGTACCAGAAATAGAATAGCAAAATTTATGGGTAAAAATATTGATTTTCAAACAAAAGAATAACGAATTTTCAACGAAATAGATTAATTTATAAGTAAAAAGATACATTTTTAACCAACTAGATACATCTTATAGGAAAAAATACTTCTATTGAGCAAGAAATACTAATTCTTAACTAGATTGTTGAATTTTCAAGTGATTTTTCAAGTAAATTGAATGCAAGAATGAAGAGCATGGGCCTCAAAATCAACGTAAATAAAACAAAAACTTTGGTGGTTGAAGGAAAGAGTCAGAAAATCAATATGCAACATTGTATTAAATGAGAAGAGAATTGAACAAGTTGATAAATTAGTATACCTTGCTAGCTTATTTTCTAGGGACGGGAAGATAGATGAGGAGTTAGATAAGCGCATAAACGAGGGTAAGAAGGCTATGGGTAGAGCAGGGCCCATTATCGGAAGTAAAAATTTATCAAATAAAGCTAAAATGACAATACATAATTCTACATTTGTATTAACTGTGCTATACTTCATTTGAAGCTTTATAATTTTATTTGAAAGTTTATTACTCTAATTAAAAATTAAACTATTTGGTTAAAAATCGGTTTTTTATTGGTACTTAATATTTTCATCCAAAAATTGAACTCTTCCATTTTTGGCTAAAAATTAATATTTCTTGATGAAATTTAATCTTTTTGATCATAAATTCATCTATTTCAAATCAAGAACCATCATTTTAGTAGATAATTAATTAATTTCGTCTAAAAGAAAAGTTTAATTTTAGATGAAAATTCCTAGCTTTGGTTGAAAGTCTAATTATTATTTTTTATTTTTTTCAAAAATGGTTTGTTTTTTCGCTTAAAAAGGAATTTTTAAGTAATAATATAACCACGAAGTTATTCTTCTTATAGAATTAATTAGTTTGGTCATACGATCAATATAAAAAGCAAGGATTCAGATATCAAGTGACCCAAAGTGATCCAAAAGTTAGTTTTAGATTAATTGCGATGAAGTTTAAAATAAACAGACATTTTTTAACATTAAAATTGAAACCTCAAAATGTTATTAGAGGCTTCAATATTATAAATTTAACTACATTTTTATATAAATAACGAAGTGTTGTGTTACGGAAGGACACACATAGACTAAACGAATATAGTAAAGATAAGGTCAGTATTTACATTAGTAGTTAAGAGTGGTATATTTAGATAAGAGTTAAGATATTTGAGTGGTTCAATATTATAAAGATTCATTTTATTATTTATATTATTAATAATAAATTAATTTATAAAATTATGAATTTAAATTTAAAAAATTCAAACTTGGTTAAAGTGTTGTGCTATTGGATAATAGTTTATGGGGAAAAAATGATGCAATTTGTATGGATATTTACGGAGGCTTGATAATTTTGAGTTTTTGTAGCTATCGTCTATTTTTATGATTTTTAACTCTTCTAATGACGATAAAAAAACTGGCAAGTAAGTTTTGATAGGGCTTTTGACGCCTTTTCCATTATCAAAAAGACTTTGTCGAAAAAAATTGTCCTTCAAAAATGAAAGTTAAGAACTAATTTGACTATGCGCTCGGCCATTGAATTTCTCTCACATTTTGCATAGGAGTTTTAAAATTAAAAGTCAAACCATCGATAACTGAACTTTCGTGATTGTGAATTCCCTTTTGTTAAAGCTCCTGTGGCTTTAACGCATACATTCTCACCACATATCTCGTGTGAAAAAAAGTTCATGTGCAAATATTTAAATCTAATTTAGGCAAACGCATTTTTATTAAAAATGTTATTGTACCAAATTATAACAAATTTGTCAACGTTTTTTTGTGAACAACGCTTATCTGTATTTTTGTTATATTGTACCGTTTTTCCATAATTTTTAATTTTTTTAAACTTATTTTTTACGATTAAAAAAACTCTATACGCCCTACCAACAAATTATTTTGTAACACATTTGTAGATCTCTCCAGGGTGAACAACGATTGTCCATTCATTTTTTTCGAATCTTGTGTTGATTTTACAAAAAATTGATTTAAAAAATGTCTAATGTTATTTTTTGCGATTAAAACAAAAACTATGCACCCTATAAACAAAATGATTAACAACAAATTTGTAGATCTTTTTTTGATGAACCATTTTTTTCACATCTTGCGAGTTTAAATAAAAAAATGCAATTTAAAAAATTTTAATAGCATGTTTCACGATTAAACGAAAAATATTTGCTATAAAATAAGTGATTTTAAGAAAATTTGTTCATCTGCCTAAGATGAAAGATTTTTCTTCCTAATATTTTTTTCATATTCCGTATATTTTTCCTCGAAAATGATAGTTTTTATTCATTACAAAGCATTTCCGATGGATAAAACCAGGACCATTGGCCAAAAAAGGATGGTAAACAAAATTGTTCTTTCTTTTTATGCCTTAATAACGTGTGCTAAAACTCAATGCAAGCTGATCAGTCTTGCGATATTTGATGAAAACCGACGAAGTCAAAATTTACATAATAATAATATCTTTTCATTATCATAAGAATGTAAAAAAGAACATCATATGAAAAAAGGAAAATTTATCATTACCCTTCTTTTTTTAAGTTCAAATATTTATTTTCTGAAAAATTGCTTATGATCACTGAAAAGGGCGTGAACAAACTATCGAAACTATGCTGAATACGATTTTTTATCGCCATTTGAGATAAAACTCGTCAAAAAAGCGGGTATACTCTCAAAAACCACTAATCGTTTATTTTCATAAATAAAAAAGCACTGTCTATGGTTACGGAATTTTCCGTAACGTCTGCCCTGAACAAGCTGGAAAAGGGGTTAAAGTTACGAAAAATTCCATAACCATAGACAGTGGATAATAAAAAATAAAAGTTCCACATGTTGTTTTTCTATGACAGGCGCGCGCCTGTTGGATTTCAACGATTAACAACAAATGTTTAGATCTTTTTTGGATGCAGTATTTTTTTCTATTCATTTTTTTCGTATCTTGCATAGTTTTACCAAAAAATTGAATTTTTTATTCTTTATAGCATGTTTAGCAATTTTTCAATGATTTACGAAAACTCAGCGATTTTAAAAGGAAACCCCTGAGATTTCTTTTGAGATAAAAAAATGAAAACAATACGCCTCTGCAATAAAGTCAAATTACTTTTTTACAATCATTTTTTAAGGTTATATATATATATATATATTTTTTAAATTCTTATTACAATGGAAAGGGTCTGAAAACCATATTGAAACTGTACTGGATAAGATTTTTTTATCGCCATTAGGGAAACAGGGGAAAGGGGAGAAGTTTATCGAGAATGGCGCAAAAGGGGAAAACAACGGGAATTAGGCAATGACTGTGATCCCTGAGATTTATTTAAATTAAATAATATACTTAAGGGAATTTAAAATCACCTTTTTACTTTAAATTACAACTAAATTTGAAACTGTACAGTACTTTCTGTTAGTTGGTATTTAGAAAACGAAAACGTAAATCATTTTTCAACATTGAAATCAAATTAGTATCATCTACCAGGAAAATAAGATTGACGTCAGAATAATCAACAAATCTGCTTAACAAAAATTGAGGTTATGTAACCATTTATTTTTTGATTTTTACATTAAATGACTTTGAAGTAGAATATACCAGTGTATAAAATGTTTGAAAAAGTTGTCTGACAATTAAAATATATGTAAAAATATGAACAATATTAGTATTTACAAGATAATACATACCGTCGATGTAAAAATCGTTCTGTCACAAGGAACGCAATGCGTTGATCCATGAGGCTTGAATTGCATGTTTTTCCGAATTTTGATCACTAACACTTAATATTTAACGTAATCATGAATTTCGTTCTCAAATCATGCACAAATTTTAAGTCATTTGGGTTCGAATGCACATTTTGTCGCATCTAATTTCGATTCCGACATGTCGAACGCTGCACATGACATTTCGACATTCGACTCGATGACGTAAACACAACAGCGAATTTCCTTAAACTGTAAATTCCATACGGGAAAACACTTTTTTGCTTTTATAATACCATTGTCTACTAAAAATTACAGAATTATCACCTATGTGAGATCTTATCACTGAAATCAAAACAAAATTTGACAGCTGTCATACTCAGATTTGAAATATCGCGCCTGTAAAGATGGCGGAACCAGTCCACCGATTTTCAATATAAATCCCAATTTCCCAATAAATATGAGCAAAATATAGAGATAAACAAAAAAGAACAAATTCTAAATTATATAAGGAATGTAGTTCAATATTTTTTTCTACGAAAAAGTTTCAACAAAATATCAACTTTTTAGGTTATGCGCGATCATGAAGATTTAGGTTATGTAAAAGAAAGGGAAGTTGATTTAAAAGAATTGAATAGAACAAACACACACTTTGAACAGTATCATCAAGTAATAGACTCCAAATTTAATAATTTCATTAATAAATTAGTCTGCAGTCTACAGTCTACAGGAAAGGCCAATTATAATTATTAAACAATTCTTGCTCGTCGCGCCCCAGGCGGTAAACCTGAACACAATCGCATTCCAAAACGCGTTTTTTGTTTACGGGGATTTCGGAGTGGATGGCAAAAACTCCAAAGTTGTGTTATTCTCTTTTCATTGTGAAAAAAATGTTTGTGTTTAAGATTTAGTGCATTTTCAAGTTCTGAAATTTGTTCTGAAAATCTGAATTGTTTATTTAAACGCTGGACGCCACCATGAAACATTTTTATCGCGATAAAATTAAGCCATAAAATAGTTTTCAAGTTTTCATTTTCTAAGAAACCGGGAAAGAATGGCTTTCGGGAGTGTTTTATATCTAGGATTAATTTTTCTGTTATCTGAGACAGTAAGGACTGAAGAAAATAATACAAATATCACGTGTCAATTTGAAAAGCCTCTTCGTAAACAAATCGAGGCTGAACCCCTGAATGGCAAGTGTTTGCGAGATATAGTTCTTGAGTTTTCGAAAGCACTTCGAGCAGTCAGTAATGAAGAACTTGGAGTGACTATTTTTCAAGAAATGCTGGATAAGCAAGAATTTCTCAACATTTCTAATGGTCTTGACGTTAGACTGAAAAATCTCGTGGCGAAATTGGATAATAAACTAAAGTCATATGTTGAGCTTTTGCGTCAAAGCAATAGTGTTATTCAACAAATACTGCTAAAACACAGTCAAAATAATTATCAAAATCAAGGTATCCAGCTTGATTTAATTCATAATCGTGTTTCCCTGGACGAAAAGGTCGATCTTTGTTCCCAAATCGCATCTGGTAAGTTTTATGGACTTACTTCCCCTGCTGGAAATTTTTTTACAAAAAAGTGCAAAAAACTAAAACGATTAATTACAGAAATCTGCAAATAAATTCAATAAATTACAATCAAAATGACAGAAAAGTAGAGCTTTTTCTATTATTCGGACGAATTTTGTACTTTTTTATATATTGCTGTATTTTATTGCAGTTTTAATTTCCTACAATAATTTACAAAAGAGTACAGCTACAATAATTTTCAGCTATTAGAATCTACAGGAATTTACAGGTTTTGCGGCCAAAATGTTGTTCTTTTTCGACTTAGGATAGCAAATATGTAGAATATTGCAATTAGGTAATTTTAAATTAAGATGTACACATGATAGTTATTAAAAAAGTTTTTTTTCTAATATGTAGCAATCTTTTTGAAAACATATATGTCATTTAAAATTATGCCATTTCAATTTTCTCAATATTTATCATCCTAGGTCGAAAAAGATCAATTTTTTAACTGCAAATAAAAAGTTAAAAATTGAGAAAGAATTGAAGACGGTCCATGAAATTCAAAAATTCGAACTCTTGAAGAAACAAATTTATCCATTCAATACATTTTTAGCATTTATACATTGTACAGTTTAGATTTGAAAAAAAGAAATCCACACTATCATTTTCAATGCTATAAATTGGAGAAAGAATAAAAAAAATTATAAATTTGCACGCTTATATAATTTCAATGAATTTTAAGCTAGAAACATTAGTTTATACAACACAATTTATTTTGAAATCTTTTTAAGTATTCTCCTAAAAATTGGTTTTAGAAGTAATTTTTTAAATTTACAAGAATCTATTTTTTTATTACCTTGAAACTCAAATTCTACCAGGTTATTCCTTAAAACGTTTCGAAATGTTTTAAAATATTTTGTTGAAATCTTTAAAATTCTTAAAACGCTTATACATTTTTTATTTAAAATCTTCAAAAATCTACATTTTTTTATAAAGGTTTTGGAATATTTTCAAGTTTCAAATTTTTTTGGAATCTCTTCAAGACTTTTAAATCAACCTTAAACTTCCTCGATTTTCTTCATCAAATTAATAATTTTTCGATTTTTATTTATTAATCAAATGTTTTTTTTACATATTTTTAAACATCTTAATATTAATTTTTCAAAATAAAAATTATTTAAAATTTCCCAAGTAATCTTAAGAACATTTGTTTATTTTCTTAAAACTTTAAAGATCCTTAAAAAGATTTTAAAATTGTTACGTAATCTTCAAAAAAATTTATTTTTAATCAGTTTGATATTATTTTAAAGATAAAAACTCTAGTTCTGATACGGAACTGAAGTTAGGTGCGTTTCTAACAATAATTGATATAATTAATCAAATCCATAGTTTTTTTATTAATGCAGCAGTGATGACTGTGTCACTGAATGTTAATATCTTGCAAAATAAACTAATACAGACTTTTAAATAAGGTTTTTTTTTATAGAAATGCATTTATCTAGCTGAATTAATTTACATAACATTATTTTCTAAAAATAAATAGCATCTCTGATTTAAAATGAAGTTTAATAGATGTGGATGTCTAGGTAAAATTTTAATTTAAGAAAAATGTTGCATACCTGCATTTGGTGCTTTATTCGTAATTGATTATAGTAACAACAGTTCTTTCTAAAAGTGTAGTATATAAGGAATTATAGTTTCTTGTAGAAACTTATACATTACATATCCTACATTACTACAATAAAGTAAAAAATATGAATAAAAATTTGTACAAATTTTTGAATTATAGAAATTTATATGTACTTTATTGTTGATGTTTTTACTTTTCTGCCATAAAATACAAGAACAAATTAGCTATTTTTATTAAATTTTATTTTTTTAAATTTTGTAATTGTTTGTTACAAAAAGTACATTTTTTAACAAAAAATTACAGTTATAGAAATTCTGTACTTTCTTGTAACAATTTTTTGAACCAGGGATCATTACAGAAAAAGTAATTTTACAAAGCAATATTTTGAAAAAAATATATTTCAAATAAAAAATTGGGAAGTTAACGATCTGTTATTTCAGGGTGAAAATCAAACAGTTGATAATATGATGTTCCTGGGGTACTATGTGCTTGGGTTTGGAGGAAAAAATTCTCAAATACAGGGTTTATTAAACGCATTTTCTCTAATAATATCCTATCTCCCTATTATTTTTACTTTTCATGATATAGCAATAAAGTTGATTAAATATGAGTAAGTGTCATCAGGTGACGTGTACCTGACTACCTTTTTTTAAATTTAATTTAATCATTCATTTCTGCTTCATTCTGAATCAATCTACTCATCTTATTACATTTTTCAAATAGGAAAAGAAATAATAAAAAATCCCACATTGCCAAAATTTCTAATGTTTAAAAACATTCATTGTATAATATTTAAATAAATAATAGGTTTCTTTCGACGAATTAAAGTAAAAAAATTGTTTGGAAATCTTAAAAATATTTATAAGCAAATCCTGCAGATTGAAACGAATCTTGAGTTCAGTGTCCATTTAAAAATGCATTTAAGATCGAAATGAAATTTGCTTTTTTATCGAAATCTGCTTTTTTATCAATATTTTGATGCATCGAAATCAAAATATGAAAAAAATTCACAAATCAAAATATATTTCCAAATCACCTCCTTTTCGGTCCATTAGAGACAAATATATGGCAAAAGAAAAAAGAAGGAGAAAAAGTAATGATCAACCTTATCAACAATAAGGACTAACATATTTCGAAGCTAATTTAGACTTCATCATCAGGGATTATATATTCTATTTGTAGGAAAAGTACAGCTATGAATCATAGAAATTTCTACTAATTAAAATTCTCACAATACCTGGAAATAAAAGAATAAACATTTATTCAAATAGTAACTTTGCCTAATTCTCCATTTATTGATGAAAATGGATTTAGCTATACAAATTCTTTTTATAACAAGAACATATACAATTTTACCAATTAGCTGCTCTTAATTTTTTGCTAATTAAGTAAAGTTCCTTAATATTTTTTACCGGTCCTGCAATCATGTTAATCCCATTTTCTCAATTTTGATCAATTTTTCTGAAGTCCAGAATTTAAAAAAACAGTCAATAGCAATAAGCATTAAAATTTAAAAATTGTAAAGGGTTCACTCCCTGCGTATAACTCTACATAATAGATTCTGCAATTGTTTTTTCAACAATCATCATAGCACTAATGAGCGATATATTTGAAAAAAATCCTTTTTTAAAGAACGCGCAAAATATGGTTAAAAATAACAGTCTCAGATTAAGAAAGTTATATTTTAATGCATGTTCATACATAAATAATTTAAAGATCAAATATTAGAAAAATACTTCACTTTTTTTAATGTTTAAAATTCGCCAGTGAGATGTCAAAATGAACATCATAGTCAATACTTATTTTATCTTAGAAGCAAACAGGAAAGATGATTTTTGTAAAAGAAATCTAATGACTTGTGTTTTTTTGAGGTCCGTGATATTATGATATTATGATATTATGATATGATATTATGATATTATGATATGATATTATGATATTTATGTAAGATATGGAGTCGTTAAAAATCGACTTTCTTGTCCAGCAGATGTAAAGATATGTATACAAAAGTGCCTCGTAAATACTGCTCTCTCTAGCAAAAAGGATATATAACTATTTCTGAAATCTGAGGTGTCATGTTTAAAAACAATGCATTAAAATAAAATATTCTTAATTTAAAAGTGTGGTTGTAATTTTTAACAATATTTTTGCGTTTTTTTCTAAATAATTTTCTTAGATTATATTTCTCAATTAATGTTGTGATCATTTTTTGGAAACAATAGTGGAATCTACAATGATTACGTGAAGCTATATGCATGGAGTTAAGTTTTTACAGTTTAAACATTTTAATGTTTATTATTATTGAATTTTTTATAAAATTATAGATTTCAGCGAAATTTGTAGAATTTGGGGAAACTGGATTGACATGATAGGAGAACAGGCAAAAAATATTAAGGAACTTTTTTCAATTAGCAAAAAACTGAGATCAGCGAATTGGTTAAAGTTTTTGTCTTTGTTCTTATAAAAAAAATTGTATAGGTAAATAAGTTTTCACCAACAAATAAACAATTTATAGTTTCTATTATTCATACCTGTAGTTTTTCCATACATAGTATAAATAATCCCGGATGAAAAAGTCTAAATTGGCTTCGAAAATTTGTATCCCTAGTAGTATAAAAAAGACAGAAAAAGAATAAGGAAAGAGTAAGGGGTTGGTTTTCTTTGACGCTTTTCTTTTTCTCACTTTTTTTCTTATGTTATGTATTTTTCTCTAATGAGCTGAAAAGGAGGTAGTCTGGAAATCTAATTTTAATTTGTAAATTTTTGTCCTGCTCCAATTTCGTTACATCAAAATATTCATAAGAAAGCAGATTTAATTTCGATCATAAATAAATATATTATTTAAATAAAGCTCCAATTATATTTTCGGAATTATAATCACTTTTGAAATGTTCCTGAGAGAGAGATATACATATATATAATCCGGTCCTAAAACATTTTTTATTAATTTTATGGCCTAAAAGATTAATTTTCACATTTAAATTGATTAATGATTCAAGATTATTAGATATACTTCAAAATGTAAAATTTAATTACATTGGAAGTATGTATCTTTATTTCAACAAAATTATTGGTTAAAAATTCAACTGTTATGTTAAAAATTTCTCTTCTGTGGTTGAAATTTTAACTATTCTGATAAATAATTTTTTGTTGAAAATCCATATTTTGGTGCTTAAAATTCAACTGAAATTTTTCTTGGTTGAAAATGAACTTTTTTTCTTAATTCGTCTTCTGTAGAAGACGTTCTCTAGTAGAAAATTCATCTTTTGAGATAAAAATGCAACGGTTTGGTTGAAAAATCATTTTTTTGGTTGATGATTCCACTATTTTTTTGGAAACCCGCCTCTTTTGATTGAATTCAACTGTTTTTTTATCAAATATTTATTGTCCACTATTATTATCTACTATATTATTATCTACTATTACAGTATTCGTTGAAAATTCATCTTTTTTTGGTTGACAACTTAACTGCTTCGTTGAAAGTTGATCCACTTTGTTCAAAAATCTTTTTTTGTTTGTTTAAGATTCATAATTTTAGTTGAAAATTCGTCTCTTTTGTTGAGAATTAATTTTGTTAACTGAAAATGTAGCTATTCAAGTTGAAGATTTATAATTTTAATTGTAGATAGTGGTAAACTCATCTCTGTTGAAAGTTTAACTATTTCGTTAAAAATTCAACTGTTTCCATGATATTCCATGAAATCTTATAATATTTCCTGAAATCTTCGAATTTATTTAAATACACTTGAGAGCATTTGAAACCCCCTAAAATCATTGAAATCAACAGAAATGTCATAAAATCCGTTTAAAATGCTTTTAAATTCCATATAATCTCTTAAAATATCCTGAAACCTTCTAGGTCCTATAAAATCGTTCCATATCTTCCTAAATTCTAGGGGATTCATTAAAACCACATGATTTTTTTTAACCTCAATATCATTAAATCTTGAAAATTCTTTGGGATCTTTAAAAATACCCTCAAGTCCTGAAATCCCTTGAAATATCTGAAGTTCTATAAAATCCTTTGAAATATTGGGTAATTTTGGAATTTTTCTGAAATCTTCCGAATTAAAAAAAAATTCTTTTAAACCGCATAGTATTTTTGAAATTCTGTGAAATTCCATGAAATATTTGAAAATGTCTAAAAATAATTTTAATCCTATGAAAGCTCTTAATTTCTGTGAAATTCTTTGAAATTTATAAAACTATTCTGAAATGTTTAGAAATTTTTTATTTATTTCTTAAAATCCCCTGAAATCTTGGAAACACTATTAAGTTCCAGTCCGGTTTTTAATCATTATATATAAAATAAGATCGCGAAGACTCAATAAAATATAAATTTTATTCTGGCAATTATTTATTTAATTAATTCAATTATGAACAATAATTTTATATTTTAAGCCTTTATCTAAATGTTTTTTACCTGCAAAATACCGTAAATATTTTATATCAAAAGATTGTCATTAAATATCAAAAATTGTAATATTATAAAATAAGAGCGTACTTCTTAATCTTGCAAATTATTACTTTTATCATTATTATTATTGTAATTAATATGAATAGAAAAAAATATAATTTATCTAGGTCTGATATAATTTTTTCTTATTCAATTTGAAAAGCGCATAATTCCAATTTTTTACTTTCACCCGTAAAATGAATAAAGATTAGAGCTCAAAATGCACGTTCTTAATAAAACGGCTGATCTAAAATAAAAATATATGTTTTTTAAATTTCAATCTTGGAGAGCAAAACGTAACGTTTAACATAAATTTTTGTATTTCTAACTATTAAGTGACTTGCATATTTAATTTGTTTATTTTTGAAGACTTTATTTGTCATATTCCTCTTTTTTAAATGTCTTGCAATTAAAAGTTGTTAATTGAAACTTTAAAATAAAATAATAACTTTAGATCAGAAATTATATACCCTCGACTTTATATAATTTGTAAAATGTTAATAAAATATCTTTAAAACTTGCAGGCCTATCTTCGAATTTAAGAGACCAGGAATGGAAAAATTTACATATTTTACCAGTAAGCCAACCTGGAACAATGTGTGGACCGCCAAGCCTAGCCCACAACATTGGCCCTCTTTTTCTCTCCCAATGTAGTCGCTCAAAAAACGTTATTTTACTCCTGGAACACGGAATGTTTATGTCGGAAGGCGATGTGACTTTGGCTCAAATAACTGCAAAAACTGTGATCGACATGCTGTCAGAAACAGATTTCGTCACTGTCGTCGGTTTGGCTGGTCGTGGCTCATTGCATTGCAAGCAAGGCTTAATGAAAGCGAACGATATCAACAAATTCCAGTTGACACGCCACATTGACACTATAACTCGAATTGGTAATTTATTTTAAAATATCATCGAAACTGATATAAATATACTAGCATAATTCTCTTCTCCAGTTACTGACAATAATTTTCTTTTTGAAATACAGATTCAAACCTCACTTTGGAAGTAGATTTTAAAGCATTAACAGAAAATTTGACCGGTGAGGTTGTTGTTATTCATTTAACAAACATGTTGAAAAACACTTCGAATATAAAAAGCATCGCTGAGAGAATTTCTTCCAAGAAAGTGACTGTGCATTTGCGAACAATATTGATTCTCTCGGGTAAGTTTTAATTCAAATTTTTAGTTAATTAATTTAAGAAACAAAAACTAAAGAAAAATTATTCTCTACAGATTTGCAACCCCATGCGAACATTAAAGAATATTCAAAAGACAGCAACACAATAATATTGCCGACTCAAAATATCCTAGGCTATGAAATAGCGAAACTCTTTGTCGGATTGAAGTGCACGAGTGACGAAAGAAAAGATTATTATTTATCCGATCCTTATTTTGAACCATATAGCAAAGCGATGACTATGTCGGTTGGACAAATAACAAACACTGCATTGTTATCTTTGGATGTAAAATTAAGAGATTTTCTAGAAGATGTTACTTATTTTAATGCCGGTCCAAATTCTCATGCAATTCTTTTTGACAAGAACGAAGTTGTTTGGATGCACAAGAGTTTTCCTCGAATGGAAATGATCTTTGAACAGCCTTTAAAAGTATATTTATACAATCTCGAAAATATAGATTCAGAAACGATTCGACAGATTTTGAACGAGTCGGAGGGAATGAGAGATTTGGAGATGGGATTGGGAATAAAAGTAAGTTCCCGCAGAAGCTTGAAATTCAATAATATTCTGTAAAAATGACACTATTTATCTTATTACTTGTTTTGCAGAAACGAATTTGGTGGAGACATCTGGCTTATAAAGATTTAATAGCCTGTATAGTTTCCGAAAGTGAAGAAGAATTTCTACCTGCTGCCAAAACTGTGCCACCCTTGCCATCTAATATTTTGCATCATCGGCTTGATCTGATGCTGCAATCTGCAATCAACAAAGAAACTTTCTGTTCTAATCACAACCGAATCATGACTCTCGGTAATTATTTCAGTTATTTTAATCTCTGAATGCTAAGAGAGTTTGAGGTTTTAAATCTGCTTTCATTAAAGAGATACATTCATGATAAATTAATTGTATTTTCAGCTACTGCAGTCGTTTATCTGTCGCCCTGGTGTTTCCAATCACCAACGGAACAACTAAAATTACTAGAAACTGGATCAGCTGTTACGGTTCAGAGTTACATGGCTTATATCAAAGACTTGACGCGACTTCTTGCCAATCCCGGTTTACATCCTTCGGTCAGATCAGACGTTGGAACATTGGCTCAAATTTTCAATCATTTTAAAAATCGGCACACTGAAAGTCCATTAAGTAAATTCGTAGTCCGAAGGTGAGTTTAGGACTTTTTTCATTGTTTTAAGACAAATCTGATAATTTCAAGTCTTAGATTTCTTCGATGATTGGCTAAAATAATATAATTTAAATTTGCATATTCTTTATTTCCATCTTAGGCCTCGGATTATATGATTTTTTTCGACTTTTGGATGAAAAATCTTTCAAAACTGTACAGTTTTAATTTGTAGCACTTATTTCAAGTACAAAGTTGAAAATAGTTCAAATTAGAAATCCTTCCTAATTAATAATATTTCAAATAGAAAAGATTCGTGTTTGGAAAAGAAAGAAGTTGAAATTAATCGGAACAGACAATTGCAATTTTTCGACTTTGTAACAAGTTAAATTAACATAAAAAATAAAAAGCATTACAAATTTTATAAAAACTTTAAATTATCCAAAATTTAAAATTCAGACAAATAATGTTGAAAATGTTTTAAACTGAAAAATTATATTATTTTTAAATAATGCAAGTGGATAGCTTAAAATGTTTAAAAAGAAATAACTTAGAGGTTTAACCGTAAAAATAAAATTATCGCGTTTGGAGGCAATTTATTCATTTTATTGGAATCAGTTTTCAATTAGTGTATTTATATCTTTTCAAATAGTTTAAATCAGAGTTTAATTAGTTCCATCGTATACAATAATTGTTATTTAATGGCATTTTTCCTGCAAAATACAAGGAACTTGAAAATAAAAATTCTGTAACAACACAGGCATACACAAATTCGATAAAATCAAAAATGTATATAAAAAAAAATGCCATAAAATGGTAACAAAATAGCTAATTAGTATTTTTAAAAGTTAAGTTTTGAATTTAAACCCAAAAAATCTTTCAGTAATTTGAAATACCTCCATAGAATTTCAAATTATCCAAATAATTGTATTGAATTACTCTCCAATACTGTTTTGTTCGATGCTTGTATAATTTTCAAATACATAGGATTTTATTGTAGAAAGAAGAATATTGAAGGTACTACATATTTTTTACTGTTTTATGTTTTTTCTAACCATATTGCGTTGGATTTGATTTTATTCGTTAAAAAATGAAAACAATTTACGAATTGTAGGTCTTTTAAGATATATATTTTTCAAAATAACGAATCACATGCAATTTTCCCACGAATCACACGAAAACGTTTTTAATCTCTTGAAACGTTTAAAAATTCTAAAAATACTTCTAAATTTTGTTTCAAAATCTTCAAAAATCCAAGTTTTGTTTAATTTATTTTTTTAATCTTTTTGAATTTTAAATTATTTTTGAAATATTTCCAAATTTTAATTTATTGATGAATTTTCTATCAAAACAGGACGATTTTTCAATGAAATTGTTACAATTGTAACAAAGTAATTTAATTTCCCAGCAAAAAACGTGAATTCAAATAGAACAATGTATTAGCCGGTTATTTTCAGTAAGAAATATTTTTATTTTAAGTCATAAATAGTTGAATTCATCCAAAAAGGCGGATTTTCAAAAAGAGTTGAATTAATCCAAAAAGGACGAATTTTCAACAAAATAATTGAATTTTTTACCAGAAAATTGAATTCTCAGTCCGAAAATATGAATTTTTAACGAAAAGATGAATTTACAATCAAGAACATTATTTTTCTACAAAAAGTCGAAATCTTAACAAATAAAGCCTAATTTAGTTAACTTTTCTTTTTTTAATCACAGGCTTTTAACAAATTATAGTCGAATTCAATAAGATAAAACGAATTTTCAACCATATGGTTGAATTTGCAACCAAGAAAAATAATTTGCAATAAAAAATTGCATTTTTATGCGAATAGATACATGTTCTACCCAGAAAAGAATTTGTAAACATATTTTAAACTTACGCCAATTATTCTTAAAGTTTTGAGAAATATTTCAAAATATTTCTTTAAAATCTTCTAGATTTATTTCGACATTTTAAATATATTTTGAAATTTTTTTAAATTCTGAAAAAGCGTCGAAATTTGTTTCTCTAAATCTTCAAAAACTTACATTCTGTTTATAATTGTTTGAAATGTTTCAAATTTTTTATCATTTTTTAATATTTTAAAAACTTCTAAATATGTTTAAAAATGATTTCTATTTGTCTTAATATTTTTAACAAGTTTCTCATAAATTTCCTTAAAATCTTTTGGATTATTTTTTTCAAATTTCGTAAATTTTCAAATTTTTTTATAGTGTTTCTATTTTCTTTGAATCCTTTCAAAATTCAGTTTCCAAAACTTTAAATGTGATTTCCGGCTCCGATTTGTATTCCCGGTTTTATTTTGATTTCCGGCTATTTCTGGTTAGTACACACACAGTCATGACACTATTTTGCTACTATCTTTCCAAACTTATGCCATTATTTTTTATCTCTGAAATGTCTCCGAGCCCCATAATTTATTACTGTAATTTTTAATCCCTCTGTATTTAAATATAAAATATTTGTATTTCAGATACGTCGTTGCTTCCGTGAGCGGAGCAATGGAAGTTTACCCAGGAATCGTCCTGGATTCTGAACTCGATCCAAAAAGACGCGCATGGTATGGAAAAGCACTGGAGTATCCAGGAAAAATAGTCCTGACAACTCCTTATTTAGACGCCGGAGGTGCCGGTTATGTTGTGACTTTAAGTCACACAGTTTACGAAGGCAGATCTGCAGCCTTGCATTCTAATAATGATCCAGTCTTAGCAGTCGTTTCGATGGATATCACGATGGGGTATTTTTCTAGAATGCTCTCGGAAATGTTTCCATTTTGCAATGAATCGACTGTCAAATGTTTTCTGATGGACGATAAAGGCTACCTCGTGTTTCATCCATCGATGCTGGAGCCTGCGAGTAAAGTCGAGCAACAGCATCTCACGCATAAAGAGTTGCTAGTTGCGAATGATATTCTGAATCACGAGTTCTTTGTGAGAAAGAAGTCATGTGCTAGTTATTTGGATGGCACAGTGCAAAGATATTATCAATTTAATACTTCCCTCGAAGAGGTTTTGACGAATATTGTTCATGGCGAACATTGTGTGAAATACCAGGTTGCGGCTGTTCCTAGAACAAATGTCTTCCTTGGAGTTGTGAACGCTACATGTAATTTACACCGGGCGTTTTCATTCTGCCCATGCAGTACGGTGAGTAGCAAATTCAGGGTTGATACAAAATCCCAATTCACTGATTTGTCCTGACCAATTTTTCATTTCTCCTGGTCATTATAAATTTTTGTTTAGGTATTAAAACAACCTTACACCTACGAGATCAATAATGTTAATTCTAAAGCATTTTTGTTTCTAAATTCATTGTAAACATTTTTAGTGACAACTCATACTGAATTGTGTAAGGGGTTACCCATAAATTACGTAAGACATAAGTAAAATACATGATTTTCAATCAAATAGTTAAGTTTTCAATTTAAAAAGATAAGGATTGAATAAAAAATTAACAAATTAAATTTTCAGTTAAAACAGTTCATAAAAACATGAATTTTCGACGAAAACTGTAATATTTTATATTAATACCGAAAAATATTTTTATTTTCAATTAAAAACAGTTGAATGAAACTAAAAAATACAAATTTTTAACAAATTAGTTGAATTCTTGACTATAACCGAGTAATCTTTAAAACAAAAATGAGCAATTTTCAACAAACGAGTTGAATCAACCAACAAACATTTTTAGTCAATAAAAAAAATCGCGTCCAAAATGTTCAATTTTCAAGCCAGAAAGACGAATTTCTTGCAAAACAGTTGAGTTTTCAACACAAAAATATGAATTTTCTACCATAAAGTAATTGAACTTGCTATCCCAAAAATACGATTTTTTAACCAAATAAATAAATTTTTAACCAAAAAAGACGAATGAGATTATTTTTCCACCAAAAAGGCAAATTTGCAACAAAATAGTAGAATTTTCGCCAAAAAATCGATACATTTTCTACCACTTTCAAATAAGAAGAATAATATTCTAAAAAAACGAATTTTTAACAAATTTTCAATTACATAGTTGAATTTTCAACTAAAAGAAATAAATTTTTAACCAAACATTTAATAGTTTAATTTTTGAGTTAAGCATATTATTCTAAATAAAAAAACAAATTTCAACAAAATAGTTAAATTTTCAACGAAAACAAATAAATTTTCCAACAAAGAGATAAGTTTTCAAACCAGAAAAATAATTTTGTACCAAATAGGTGAATTATCAACCAAAGAAATTAATTTTTCACAAAAATAGACGAATTTTCAAACAAGAATTAACTTAAAATGATAAATTTTCAAATAAAAGAAAAAGCTAATTTGAAAAATAATAGTAAAATTTGCAGGTAATTAATTTTCAACAAATGAATATTTGTCTAGTTCACCTTTAACGAAAGAATCATATTTTCGATCAAAGAAATGAATTCTCAACGCAAAATTTAATAGTTGATAACTTGATATTTCAACATAAGAAGATTTTTAATTAAAAACCATCAAATTCAACGAAAAGGGGCAATTTTTAAAAATAAATTAGTCAATTTTAAAAATAAAAAGTATCTACTAAACCAGCTATTTTAAATTAAATTTCCAAAAGTGAGCGCAGATTAAAAATATTTTAGACTATTTTTTTCAAGATTTAAAAATGCTATGTACGGCTATTTATAGTACTCGGAAACTCGAACAATTTATCCTTATGACTTTTTTTTCGATAAAATGAAAATTGTGAGAGTTATAGCATTTTCAAAATAAGACTAAAATGAAGATTTTAAGCCAAACAACGCATGATATCATACAAAAATAATGAAAAATAAAAAATTCCATTTTGCGGTCAAACTATGCAATATATGAAAAAAATGAATAAACTAAAATTGCGTGCCCTGAAAAGATCTACAAATTTGTTACTTTAATCACTTTCCAGTAGGACGCATAGATTTTCTTTTTAGTCGTAAAAAACAACATTAAAAATAAGAAATTAAAGTTTTTGAACAAACGACAGAAGCTATGAAAAAATACATAAGACAAAAGTTGCCCTTTAAAAAAATAGCGAAACTTCATTCAAATTTGACATGAATAATATTTGATAGCAGACGTAACCCTTGTTTTGATCGTACAAAATAACCTTCAAAATTAAAAATTAAATTTTTCAAAAAACGACACAAGTTGCAGTAAAACGTTTAATATTAATTTTTATTTTTATAAAATGCGCTTTTTTATGGTAAAAATAAGACAGTAAAAATACTTTTGTTCCACTAAAATGCATATCATGAATGGTAATAATATAAATTTATTGAAATGATATACATTTTTAAGGATGGCTAAGAATATAATTTAATGCAAAATAAGAAAGAAATATTAAAGTAATCATTTAAAATAAGATTTTTACTTTATTTTGCAATATCTGAATAAAGAGCCCTAGACCGAGGTACAGAAATAAATATAATATACATTTGATATAATAGAGTTGAACATAATGTAGAAAAGTTCGCATTTTCGACGAAA
>JAWWLR010000092.1:58219546-58233817 GCA_035041075.1 Acraspis erinacei | reverse complement strand
GACTTTTGATTTGAAAAAATCACATTTCTAAGTAAAAAAAAAAACTATCCAGTCCTTTTAAATGTCACTTGATAATAAATGATAATATGATACTTGAAACTAAAGTTTTTTCTTAAATTAATTTTTAGATTAATTTTTAGAGCTTTCGAATTTTGAATTTTAATATATTGTTGTTTTAAAATTAAATAATCAACATTTCAGGACCATTTCGCTATTAAATACTTCAAAATTTTAAATTAAAGGCCTTGATAGTCAGTTTTAAATTTTATAAATTTGGATGTAAATATAAAGCAATTTCGGATTCAAAAGCATAACATTGTACAATTTCAACAAATTAAATCATATCATAGCAATATTGCTTTGTATTCTTTATTTTAATTTTTAATTTTGTATCTAAGATCTTAAAATTCTCCAATTTTTAGTTGAAGATGTAAACAAATAAGTAATTTTAAATTAAAAAATTTTATTTTCGAGAATTTCTAGACTGAATAATAATTCTAACATTTTTATTTGTTCCTTTTATAGGTTTTAATTTTCAATTAAAATTTAATTGGTTGTAATTTTTTACGTAATGGTAATTTAAAATTGTAGAATTTCAGAAGCTTGGCATTTGAAACATTTAATTTAGTTTTAAATACTAAATTGTCCAATTTTAATCCCTTTGAATTCAAATTTAAAAGTTTTCAATCATTAATTATTCATTTTGAACCATTTTCATTATAAAGAATACAATGTCAGTTCCTCCCAATTTTAAATGGTCTAATTTCCAAAATTTGAATCTTAAATATTCAATTTTTAACATTTTGATATTCTCATATTTTTAAAATTTTCATCTAAGATCATGCTAGTTTCGTAATTCTCGAAATCAAATTAAAATTGTTTAATTTTTAGCGCTTCGAATTAGAAATTATACAATTCAACACCTTTTATGATTAAATTTTCCATAATCGTTCGTATTTTTTTTAATTTCAGACGCTTGCAATTTGAAATTATTAGTTATTAATTATTGTTTCAAAAAGTATTTTACTTTATTAGACACAACAATCTCATTATCCTTCTTATATGATTTAAATTTAATTGATTTCTTGCAAAACGGTTTGCTGATATTATCGACTTCCGCAATTGATAATATATGTGAAAAAAACGGCGGGTTTGCAAAGAGAGTTAATTTTTTATAAACCGGGAGAAATGAAGAATATTCACGGGTAGAACCGGGAGGCAAAAATTTAAAAAATAGTGAAATCTTGGACATTATTGTGAAAACTCTGAAATCTTTGTAAAATCCGTTAAGGGCATGTAACACACTCAAATACGTATATTACCAACCTCACTTTTTCAGTTTTATAAATGTTCTTTGAACTTCAGGACCTTTTTTGTAAATAAAATATCGGACTGAAATTTTGGAGAATGTATCAGAAGAAAATAAACTATGTTTATGTGCTTCATTTGAGTAGGAATTTCGCTATACATTATTTTCAAAGAAATTAAACCTGGAACAATTTGTTGACATTTTCTTTGTAACTTAACATTGCTTGAACCTAAGAACTTTTTTTATATGTAAAATATCGACCTCAAACTTCGAGAAATGCTAATGTAAAGGTAAGAAAGAAAATATGTCAAAAAATGGTCCCAGTTCTAATTTCTTTGAAAATAATTTTTAGCAAAAATCCTACTTAAATAAAGTACAAAAATGTTGATTATTGGTATTCTGATATATTTTCCGAAGTATCAGTCCGATATTTTATTTATAAAAAAATTCTTGAGTTAAAAAAAATGCAGTGAACTGATAAAGTGAGGTCGGTACAATCTTTTAAATCTTTGAGAAATGATTGTAAATATTGAAATGTTTGTGAAATATTATAAATTTTGTAATTCTTTGAAATATTTGTGATATCTCTTAAATCTTTTTCAATCTTGTGAAATTTTTCAAACCTTCAAAATAATTATAAATTCTCCAAAAGCTTTGTGAAATATTTAAAATCATTCAGAAATCCTTGAAATATTGTAAAATCTTTCAAATACGTGAAATTTTTTTAAATCTCTGGGATATCTTTAAAATAATTAAAATCTGTGAATATTCTTGAATTATTTATGAAAATAATTAAACTTTTATGAAATTATTGTGAAATATTAGAGGACACCATTGCAATTTTTAAAAGTTTTTTGAAATACTAGTGAATTCTTTAAAACTATTTTAAAATATCCAAAATCTCGGTTAAATTATTTAAACCTTAAATAATTTAAAACATTTGTGAAATCTTGGAAATTATTGTTAAACATCTGAGACATTTTGAAATCTTTGAGAAATCATTGAAAGCTTTGTAAAATTTGTTAAATCTTTGGAAAATATTCATGAAATATTTTTTATTTCTCTGCAAATCCTGAAAAATCTTTTAAATCTTCGAAAAATGATTGAAAGCCTAGTTAAATCTTTGTGAAATCTTGTTAAATCTCTGAAATTGTTGTGAAATGCTTGAAATTTTTCAAACCATCGATATTATTGTCGAATCCCTTAAACCTTTTTGAAATCTATGATATTTTTGTAAATCTCTGGGAAATCTTTTAAATCTTTGTGAAATCTTTCAGGCATCATTTAAATCTTTGAAAGCTTTGTGAAATCCTTGAATTTTTTAAATCTTTGAAAATTGTCTAAAGTATTCCTGAAATGATCGAAATTATTGTGGAACCTTTTAGACGTTTAAATCTTTGAAAGCTTTGTGAAATGCTTGATACTTTTTATCTCTTTTAAATCTTCGATATTTGGCTAGAATCTTTGGGAAATCTTTGTAAAATAATTAAAATTATTCTCAAATCTTTGTGAAATTATTGAAATCAGTGACATTTTTCCAATCTTTGAAATTTTTGTAAAACCTGTAAGACATCGTTTAAATCTTTGAAAGCTTTTTAAAATATTTGACATTTTTGTGAAATGATTCAAAGTATTGTGAAATCTTTGTGAAATTTTTCCAATCTTTATGAAATCTTGGAAATTTTTGAAACCTTTAAGACATCATTTAAATCTTTGAAAGCTTTATAAAATCCTCGAAATTAAAAAATTTTTAATTTGTGTGAAATCTTTGTGAAATTATTGTAAAGCAATTAAGACATAATTGAAATCTTTCAAAGCATTATAAAGTCATTGAAATTTTTGTAATCTTTGAAATCTCAGTGAAATTTATTTAATTGGTTTGATATCTTTGGGAAATCTTTGTGAAATGATTGAAATTATTGTGAACTCCTTGAATTTTTTAAATCTTTGAAAGTTCGGTAGAATTTTGGTGAAATGATTGAAATTATAGTGAAATCTTTGTGAAATTTTTCCAATCTCTATGAAATGTTTGAAATTTTGTGAAACCTTTGAATCTTTGTAACTCTTGTGAAATCCTTGAAATTTTCAAAATCTTTCAATCCTTTGAGAACTGTTTGAAATTATTGTGATATCTTTGCGAAATCATTGAAATCTTTGTGAAATCCTTAAAAAAAATTTAATCTTTACAATTATTATGAATTCTCTGGAATATTTTAAATCGATTTTTTCGATATCTTTGTCAATCCCTCATAGATCATTTGAAATCTTTGTGAAATATTGAAATCTGTCGTACACTCAAAAGTCGAGTGGTCTAAAGTGGAATCCGGCCCACCAGAATCTCAAAAATGTTTTCAATTCCAATATAGATGAAAAACCTACCTAACATAGGACAGATTGAACCTGATCGGCAGTTGGAAGTCCAACTGGATCGTGGCGCACTGATGTGCTCGTTTCAAGGCATCCGTAATCGTGATGTCGATTTTAGGACCGTAGAAAGCTCCATCCTGAGGATTCTCCCTCCAAGGTTCTCCAAACGTATCCAGACTCTCGGCGAGGGCTTTCTCAGCCTGATCCCAAACAGCCAATTCTCCCAAATACTTCTCCGGCCTCGTAGACAAAACCAGATTGAACGTAAATCCAAAAACGCCATAGACATGTCTCAAAAAGTCCAAAGCCCCCAGCATCTCATCCTTGATTTGATCAACAGTGCAGAAGATGTGAGCATCATCCTGCTGGAATCTCCGCACCCGCGTCAATCCCGTCAGGGCTCCAGACAGTTCATTACGATGCAGCACACCAAAATCCGCTAACCTCCGTGGAAGTTCCCTCCACGATCTATTACGAACATCGAAAATCATGCAATGACCTGGACAGTTCATCGGTTTCAGAGCAAAAGTTTCCTTCTCGGAATCAAAGGAGAACATATTCTCCGCATAATGTTCCCAATGTCCAGAAGTTTTCCAGAGTTTACTGTTGTAAATATTAGGAGTGACGACTTCCTGAAATCCCCGCTTTCTATACTCAGCCCGGATAAATTCAATTAGAGTGTTATAAATGTGAGCACCTCGCGGTTGGAAAAAGCAAGATCCAGGGGACAATTCATGGAAGAAAAAGAGCTCTTGTTCTTTTCCGATTTTTCTGTGATCGCGTTTAGCAGCTTCCTCCTGGAACTTTTCCCACTCTTTCAACTGTTTGCTGTCGGGGAAACTAATTCCGTAAATTCTCTGGAGAGTTTCAGCGTTTGCATTTCCTTCCCAGTAGGTTGAAGAGTTCTTGGTGATTTTCGCCGCCTTGATTTTTCCAGTGTGTCTCACATGAGGACCTCTGCAGAGATCTATCAAGGGTCCACATCTGTAAACCGTGGTCGTGGGTGTGTTGACTTTTTCCTTCAGGATGCGAACCTTGAATTCGTTGTACTTGAACATCTCGAGGAGATCTTCCTTCTTCATTTCGAGTCTTTCGAAAGGCTGTTTCTCCTTGACGATATTCTTATAGAGACTCTCGAGATAGGGAAAGTCCAGATTGGAGATTCCCTTTTCTCCGGTGAACATGTCGTAGTAGAATCCATTTTCTATTGGAGGTCCGTAGCACAAACAGCCTCCGTAGACACGTTCCATCGCCTCGCCGAGAATATGAGCACTGGAGTGCCAGAAAACTTGCTGGGCATCGGGATCGTCGAATTTTAGGAGCTGGAGTTTGCAGTCGCTCTCGAGGGGTCGGTCCAGGTCCCAGACTTGATTGTTGACCTTGGAAATTACAGCGTTGTCTGCTAAGCCGGGACTGATGCCTTTCGCGACTGCGTATGGAGTTGTGCGCCATGATTGGCCTGTTATTTCCTTTCCATCAGGGAGAGTAATTTTTATTTCCTGGGTTGGCTTGGATGCTAATTCTGCCTCGTACTCTGCCTTCAGTTTATCGTACAGGTCGATACGCTCCTGGAATAGAACATAAAACAATGGAAATAACAAAATTGATTATTAGAAAAATCGTCAAAAAATGCATTTTAAATCTTAAAAATCTTTTTATCCTAGTATTGATCAACCTTTTTGAATAAATATTGCAAAAGTATTAAAAATAAGGTTGCGTCTAGTTGTGCTGAAAGTGGCACATTTCATAAAATTAAACAATCTGAAGTCAAAATGTTGAAAATTCTATGTTATATTAAAACAATATTTAATTAAAAAGTGTAAAAATGGAATAATTACTGGTTGGCTGAAAAGCTTAATTTTCAAAATGTCCTGACATTTTCTAACATTAATATTCAAAGACCATCATTTTAATCTAGTGTCATTTTGTACATAGAATATTTTATAAACGGGATAACCCATTTTAGATTAAAATTTAAAAAAAATTATTTATTCATTTCAAACGAAAAAAGATGACTTCTATAGCATAAAAAAAAGAATTTGTAATGCAAAAGGATGGATTTTTCACATAACCGTTCAATTTTTGACTATAAAAGACGACTCTTTAACACAATAATTAAATTTTCAATAATGTTTAAAAAATGCTGAAGAAAATGGTGAATTTTTAACCGAATTGTTGAATTTTCAACATACAAATATGAATTTTCAAACAAAGAAGACAAAACTTCAACTAAAAACATTTGCATTATCAAATAATTAATTGAATTTTTCAGAGAAAAGTTAAATTTTCAACAAAAGAAAGTAGTTTTTAACCAAACAGTTGCATTAATAACCAGTTGATTGAACTAAAGAAAAAAGACGAATTTTCAGCAAAAATAGTTAAATTTTCAACCAAATAGTCGAATTTTTAAATATATAGATCAGGGATGGCCACGGACGAGCTCCGGGAGCTAAAATCTGTCAACTCGTCAAATCCCACTCTTACCGCCTTTGCTGCTTGGCGACCGAAGCCGAGCGGAGTAAGCTCGGAGAAGCGCTCGAAGAAAGGGAACAAAAGCGGAGAAAAAGCGAGGCAGGGGAAGCACTGCAAGTGGTCCGTGGCCATCCCTGATATAGATATATAATTTTTTAAGCAGACAGTTGTCCAATGATGAATGCTGTTTAAAACAGTTAAATTTGCAACCCAAAAATATGGATTTTCAACCAAACAGTTACATTTTTAACCAAAAAGGATGAAATTTCAAATCAAGAAGATGAGTTGTCTACCAAAAAGACGAATCTTCAGTTAAGAAAGTGATCGATTTTCATCTACAATAACGGATCTTCATATGGAGAATTTACAATTTTAGTTTTAAAAATCAATTTTTAACCAAACAGATGAATTTTCAACTAAAATTATACATTTTTAACTAAAATTGTAAATATTCAACCAAAAAAAAAATTAATTTCTCAACCAAATTTTGTTTTGCACAAAAATAAGAATTTTAAACAAAAAGTTAATTTTCTATCAAAATAACTTAATTTTCAAACAAAAAAAAAAAACAAATTTTTAACAAAACAGTTAAACTTTCAACTCAAAAGGGTTAAATGTTTAACAAAATTGTTTCATTTCCAACCAAATAATAAAAATATAATCGCCAGAAGGAAGCAAATTTAAAAAAGGAAGTAGAAAACATAAGATAAATCAATTACTGATAAAAACATACCAAAGGCTAGAATCTTAATCTTTAAAAATTCTTAACATACAATCTTTTATAAATGAAATAAATGTAGTCAAAACTTCAAAATTTTTAATTTATGACCCTTGACCGGCCATACTGATAATTTAAGATTAAAACGTAATAAATTGCAAAATTTAAATCTTAAAGCTTTAATAGCTGATCAATTTGAAGTTTGAAGCGTTGAATATTATTTATTTTCAACCCTGAATCCTATTTATTATTTAAGTATTTAAATTTTTATAAGAGAATTGAAAATTTTAATTTTACAATTTGAGATAGAATAGCTTTCAAATAATTACTCAAATTTAAGTTTTCATTTAATTTTTTTATTTTGTAAAAACAACATTTTACACCGTTTAATCATTCCCATCTTATATTTTAAACATTAAAAAAAGTTTTTTCATGAATTAAACTGCTTCATTATGTTTACCTTATAAAAGTGTTACTTCGAATTTGGCGCCGTTTCTTATCACTTGATTTTTGACTACGTAGTCCAAAAGCACAGTTATATAGTTTCAATATAAAATCTGATATAAAATGGGAATAGAAATGGCTAGATTGCCTAAATAAAGTCTCTCATTATTGCTCTAAATATATAAAAGAATCACTGTAAGAAAAACCTGCCAATCAACATAAAATTGTTACATTGACATATGTTGTTCTCAATTCAGTGTAAGTTTGTGTTGCGGTCTCGTCGGTGTTTTTTCGCTCCGTATTTTTCGATTAAAACTTGTATTTTTCATCGGTTTTCACACAAAATAATAATCTCACATTATTTTTCGCGTCGAATTATGCTATCACACTAGTTTTCAAAAGAATTCATTGTGAAATACGGTCGTACAGAGCCTCCAAAGTTTCTTACTACCGGGACTCCGTCGAAGAGATTTATTGTTAACGAATAGTGAAAACAAAGTTTTTAACGAAATTTCTAACTTATTTTTCATATTACAGTTCTAGTTCGATTGGAACTTTCAATTACATTTAATGTCCTTATACAAATTTTAGGGTTATGTCAAAAAATTGCCATTCTCAAAATCCGCGCGAACCGTTAGAATTTGAACGACGTGCGGCGTGTTTAAAATTACCTTTCAGTCACGTGATCAAATCTAAAAAATTTGTATTACATTTTTTTGATCGAATTCGTATTTTATCACATAAATAGAAAAATCGGTCGTGGTTAACGAGCAATACTTGGAATAATGAAAACGGTTAACAAAGACAGATTCACAATTGAAAAAAATGACAGTGTCCAGTGCCCTTATGTTTGTCGGTTGGGTGTGAATCTTCAACGCCGATATGCAATGATTTGGTGATCGATAAGTCAATAGAAATTAGGCATTAGACATTTGATTTATTTTGTTTACTTGTATTTTGTTGTACAAAATGTACCAAACTTTTATTATGCCTTATAAAATTATATTATTAGAAAGCAAATTTCATGAGAAATTGTCACTACTATTTGAAAGATCCTAGTATATTTTTTTTAATTAAATTTGAGAATATGTCATAAGGCTTGAATAAGGTAAACCTCCCACTAATCGTTACCTTCGTCCCAATGATCGTAATGCCAATTTTCTTGCTTTTTATTTAATTTGAATGAATTTCATTTCTGTTTGCTATTATAAAATGCATTCCCAAGTGTATTATATGCTATATAGAATAAATTAAAAACACATTAACTAATTTTTAAATTCCGTTGCTTTATATAATTTAATGAATAAACTATGAAGCAAAAGTTATAATTTTTCAATTATTGATTTTCAACTTCATTAATTCTGCACCTTAGATTAAAATTAGTCAACTTTAAAAAGCATGATGCAAAATTAGAAATGAAATCATTTTCAATAACTTAGTTTAAAGATCTTGATTTAAGAATACTTCAATTTTAAACAAGTTTGGAAATTGTTTAATTTGAAACGCTTCAGGTTTGAACTTATTAATTCTAAAAGGTTAAAATTTAAAATCATATAATTTTCAGCGTCTTTAAAACTATTAAACTTTAAAGGTTTACAACTTCAAATTAATAAATTTTGAACTGTGAAAAGGACACTGAAATTTTGTTTATGTAGAAATCGCATTTTTTAGTTTAACAAAATCTATCCATCACTTTGAATGCTACTTGTTACTTCATGATATAATATACACATCATAATAATTTGCATCATCTTTAAAAATGGTATAATTCCGATTTTTAGGTTCAAAAACTTAAATTCAATAATATTTTTTTTTTCAGTTTTTTAATCTTTCACGCTTTAATTGCACAATGTTGTAGGCTGCTTTAAAGTTGCACATTTTTGAGTTTTTTAAATTGTTTCTAATGTGGAAGCCCTTCAAGGAACTATTATTAGGAGTTAAATCCACGTGATTAAATTCTGGAACACATCGTACCATAAAAAAAGAGGTTTCGATTATATCGAAAGGAGCGTCTCAACATTTTCATTTTCACATTTTTAATTAATTAGGTTGAAAATATATAATTTTGAAAATTTTTCAAAAATGAAAATAGTTTATAACGTTACAATCGGACTTTTACATTTGGTTAACATAGGCTTTCGAATTAAAAACTTCAATTTTTCACGATCGAATCTTTAGATTGTTTAACTTTGAACATATTCAGTATCAACTCGTAAAATCAATTATTGTTTAATTGACAATTAATTGAAAATTGCAATTCAAAATTATTTAAATTGAAAATGTACACTTTAGTATGAGTCAGTATAGATTTTTCACGTAAAAATTTTAAAAATTCCCAGTCGAAACCTAAATAAACGGTCATTTTCCGATTTTTCCCGGTCTCAAAAAAATCCCGTTCATTTCTCCAGGACATTCAAGGGATGTTTAGAGATTTAAAAAGATTTTCAAGGATTTAAACAGATTTCCAGACGTTTTAAAAGGGATCAAGAGGTTTCACAGATCCCGCAGTTACTTAGGCACATTCTCCTATTATGTATATGGTAAAAAATGAAAACTATATTAGAACTTGAAATTCTCAAAATTATTATTTGTTTGATACCTCCTATATTTGAAATACAGTCATTACAGGGCCCATTCTCGGTCATTGTACATTCCCCACAATTTTGCATAGGACTTTTAAAATTAGAGGTAAGACCATCGACAACTGAAATTTAGTGAGTGTGAATTTTCTTTTGTTAAAGCTCCTTCGGTTTTAACGAATGTACTCTCATCACATGCCTCATGAGAAAAAAGTTAATGGCATGTTTTTAGATTTAATTTAAAAACAATTTTGTTGTTAAATATTTTATTGTACCTTGTGTCTTTTTCCAAAAATTTAATTTATTTCTTTGTAATTCTTATTCCGGTGATCAACTTTTGCCGACTTATTTTTTTAATATCTTGCATAGTTTTACCGATATTTCCACAAAAATTCAAAAAGTTTTAATAATAATCTTGAAAAACTTTCAAAATTGAGCAATAGTTTTAAAAATGAAAATGATATAAATGAAACATTTCAAACTCAAAACAAAAAATTTTCTCCTTTCAAGCTAAGTCAAATATTAAACATACAAAATTTGACTCCATTCAAATCCATCTTCTATTCGAGAAAAAAATTGTAAAGTAAAATTTACTCCTTTCCATCCCAATGCAAATGTGGAAAGTAATGAATCTCAGAATAAAGATATTAAAAATAAAAAATTTCCTCTTCTGAATACCGAAAAGATTGAAACTTAAACATTCTTTCTTTTCACCATAAGAAAAATGTTGAAAAGAATCTATCCCACTTCAACTTAATCAAAATATTAATCAAAATGTTAAAAATAAAAAAACTACCTTCAATTAAAAAAAATTAAAAACATAATTTCCTCCCAACCAGTTCAATAAAAATGTTAAAAATAGAAAAATTTCCTCTTTCAATGCAGAAAAAATTAAACTTTCGGAACTCGAAAGAATTTTACATCAAACTCATTTTTAAAAATATGGACGCTACTTCACGTATCTTATCGATTTTCCGAAAATTTTCTTTGACAAAGCTATGAGTATTTAAATTAAAAAATTAAAAATGCGGATTATCAAAAAATGGTCCGAAGAATACATGTGTTTCTCTTTTGAATCTCTGCTCTTGATATAATTTTTCGTCCTCTTTAGTAATTAACTGAAATTTTCTTAAAAGTTCAAAAGTGAAAAAACAGTTGCAATTTTTCTGAAAATATTCAGTCAATTTATTCAGAATTGTAATGACCTGGAAAAATGATCGTTAACCCGGAAAGGGAAAAAAGTTTTTTGTTTATAAAGGCCATCCCTAAATATTTATACTTATAATTTGACTGCCACCGAGAAGAACTTCTCGCGCGCGAATAATTGCTTTTATTTAAAATAATTGTTTATGCTTAAAACAGCAATACACTATCTTTATCTCACATTTCTCAAGTTTTTGAAGTTGTAAAAAACTTCTGCAAAACATCTGTTCCGTCTACTGACAAGTGTCACTTATTGCCTCATAACTTTAAAATACTGCGTAAACAAAAAACAGGATTTATCTTTTTTTCGTAGAATTAATCTAAAATACGACATTCTATCACATTATACTTGTTAAATCAGTTTTAATCATTTAAAAAAGATTTGAAATACTAAAACTTAAAAAATTGGTTATATTGTGGATTTATTATGAATTTCAAAGTTGTTTGTGTTTTTAATATTATGAAATAAACATCCGGTGAGCCGGACAGGCTCTCAGCGCGCGAGTATTTACTACTTTTTTAAATTAAAATCAACTTAATAAAACTCAAAATATAAAAATATACACACCTGAATATAGGAAGGCCAGGGTTTGAGCTCAGAAACGGAACTCTTCTCAACCGGATTTCCTTTCGGCGGCTTCATTTTCTTCTAAAAGAATAAAAAAATAACGGTCAAAACTGGATAATTAATTTCTAAAGCTTCTGAATAGAAAAATTAAACTAATTTAATATTTAACACAGAAAGATAGGTGAGTCACGTATTGTAGCATCCACGAGACAGGCAAGTTACATCAGATTATTGATCATGTTCACTGCACTCGTATATCGCTATTCTCAAAAATAAACGAACTCAGTTTATTATCGATTAAGCTAATGAATTATTACAATCACAACAAATTCGAAAGGAATCACTCAGAAAAGCAAAAAATGGGGATAGAATGCGATGGAACCAACCGCAGCATGTGTCCACTTATTGCGGCTTTGAACAATTCTAATAACCCGTAACCGCAAAGTCGTCAGCATGTTTGACTCGAAATTTAATATAATTAACAGAAAACATGATGAATTTGAGTATTCATGCCTTTTCGTCTTTCAAATTCACGTTCTGCACTCCAGTCACCACGTCGTCAGTCATTCTTGAATATGTTAAGGTTAGGAACTCGAGTTTTCAGGTTATGGTTATGCTGACAGATGGCGCTGATACCTCCTTTTCTTGTTGCAAATTGCAATATGCTGCTCTCTGAGCAGAATATTGCTCGTAAGCAAATATTTTTAACAAAAAATGGTTCTAATTGAACGTTTAATATTGATGACAAGTAAAAAGATCATAAAAGTTTGTATACTTTGATTTTAATAAGAATTTGAAGAATATAAAAAATGTCGATCCTGCCAGGATTCGAACCTGGAATCTTCTGATCCGTAGTCAGACGCGTTATCCGTTGCGCCACAGGACCTTATGTTCAATGCGGCTGTAAATGATGTTGATTAGTTTCACAGGATCAAAACAGTATTGAACGCGCTTGTATTTCAGTACAAAATTATACTTTTTTTACATTAAACTTGTCTATATTTCTAGGGGTTTAAGTGTGAAACGGACTTGATTGAAAAGTGTTTCCAATTAAAAGGAATTTGGAGTGTCTAAATGAGAAATTGTCTAAATGTTGAAAATCTATAATTTAAAATTATAAAATATGTATTGAAAATTGGGCAATCAGTCTACAACGAAGTTCAAAGGTATGCTTTTTCTCTGGTAATAATAATAAATACTCAACAGATTTGGTATAAAATCTTTATTCTAATTTTCCGGACTCGCAAAATTAAATTTGAAAGGCTTGTTCGATACATCAGAGGTAAATAATTTCTTTACAGAAGCCCGAGAAGGTGCAGGTTTTTGAGTCTGGTTTGTTTGCTTTTCCGAAAGAGAAGGTTCGTCGTGATTGTGAGCTTTCTTTAAATATAAGTATTTTTTTGTTGGGACGACTGAAGGAATAAATTTGACGGATGAATTTCTTTTTTTAAATTTTATCTCGTCCTCTGCCATTTTCGCCCTGTAGTCGCCAAACGTGTTTCTCATTATTTGTCGCTTTTTAATGAAAGAAGCTGAATCGCTTTTTAGTGTGTTCAGATTTTTACTGGCAATGTACACTTGTTTATCTGTCATTGTTCCATCTACTAAGAGAGACTGTAGTTGCTGAATGCACCAAAGAAGTTCCACTTCAAACCTGTCCTCTGCCTCTGGAGGAAGCCCACTTCTCGTGGATTCTGTCGATATCGTGCTTAGTGTGCTACTCAAAACTTTTGAATTTTGCTCCAGTTTTGGAGGGAATTTTTTCCCCATCTGAAATGATTAAGCAGAAATAAATATGCAGGCTTAAAAATGTGAGGAGTCGAATTTTTTTTTAAATAATAATATATCAGTAATGTCTAGAGTTCTAATAATTTTAGGGGCTATTATTTCCGTTTTTGCAATAAAATTTAAGAACAAAAAGCAACTAATGCAAGTATCGAACAAAAATTCGGAGAGATTAACCTCAAATCTTTACCTTTGAAAAAAACGGGGTTTAGGATAATAAAGCACTAATTTTGCCACAACATGAATTAATAATTGAACTTTGGTAATAAAGCTTATGTTTTTATGAACATTTAGAGTAGTGATAATAAGCAAAGACATTTAACTAGCTTTTGTTTAGAAGTTTTGGAATATATTTTTATTTATACATAACCTCAAATTCGTTTAATTTAGAAAATCTGTGAGCGTATGTTTGATTAAAGTAAATTGTTACCTGTTTAGGTTTCGGGGGCATCTTTTATTGTTGATGTACAATTTTTTAGGACTAGTGTCGTGTAATATACTTTGTAAAAACTTGTTTGTTTGTTAATTGCGAGCCGCTGAATCCAAATATGTCGGTCGTTTCCCCTGAAAATATGACTTATTTTAAGAAGAAAAGATCTCTAGTAAATTTCTCGTTAATTGCGTATTGCTTGTTCCACACTCAACCTGTCAAGTCAACATACAACACGTGTTTAGAATTTCTTGCCAAGGAAGTGCTGACATCTAGTCTATTAGCGTGAAAACCAAACAATACTTTTTGCTGGTAATTATTACATTCTCATCCTAATGAGAAGGTATTGGTTTTGTGTGAAAAATGACTTTCGCGGATTCCATCAAATGTCGACGT
>JAWWLR010000092.1:58167411-58178290 GCA_035041075.1 Acraspis erinacei | reverse complement strand
TTCTCCATCCATCCTCCTAAATTCTCTAAGGTTAGAGAATTCAGAGAATTAACGGAGGATCTATATTTCGACTCGGGGATCCCTTCTTAGGAAAATTGAATGTAGGTGACTAAAAGCTGTATAAATTTTGTAGATTGAATTTTTTAAAATAACAAAGTACTTACGAGTCTTTTTTAGGCTCTATTCAAGGCTAAATGAAACATTTAGGAAAATGCTGAGAAAAAAATGGTTCAATGTTTAATTATGTATATGCCTCCAAAACTAAAAGTTGCAATAAATTACAAATAAAAGATTTAATCAATGTTAATAATTAAACGTTTCAATTCGCAATCCAGTTAAAATGAACAATCTTGAATTTTTATTTTTTTAAATTTGAAATTGACAAAAAAGTTTTATATATAAAATATTCCAAATTTGACAGATTGAAATTTGAAGAATTTGTAAATATTAAAAATCATGAAAAAGTGTAAATTCTTTAAAACGGAACAATTTAAAATTAAAATCTGAACAAAACTGAAATTTGAATATTTATTTAATTGAAATCATTAAAATAATGTGCACAAATCAAGCCGAATGTATAAAATGGTACAATTGCAAATTGTAATCGATTTAGATCAGCAGTCCCATCATTAATAATTACAATTTTAATGAAGTTTTTGAATGTACAAATTTGAAAGTGCAGTAGGAATTATTAATTTATTCAAAATTTCTGAAGATGACTATTCTTTGGACGCTGAAAGAAGAATCTTGAGATTGTGAAATAAAAAAATATAAAGTTAAAATTCATAATCGAGGTTATTTTCAACCAAGTTTGATCATTTGAATCAGTTTGATACTATCTACAAATTTAAAGATATCGAAAGTGGAACTGCTTAGTTTTTAATTCAGTAGAGATCTTCTGCGGGTTCAAGTGGATGTGACCTCATAAATTCTATCGCTAAATGCTTCACTTCTTTGCGCCCAGGAAAGGATCGGTAGAAGATCAATTTTTTGCTCATCTCTAGGTACAAACTCCCTTTATATAAAAAGAAGGACATGAAGCAAAAATAAAATATTATTGCCTAAAAATAAACTGCGGTCTCTACGTGCATGAAATATGCACTCAACATTTTCCCATCTCATAAACTACAAAGTTTTTAAAACACTTTTTGGCACGCTTTTTTAGGTGTATTGAACTTTAACCATTTGTATTGTGGAGAATATGTGTGCATGAAACATTCGGATGAAAAGCATCATGTTTTTATTCCACTGCACGAATGCGAATGAAAAAGATTCGAAAATAGTATCGACCTAACATTTCCATCAGTCTGTCGTATATATTCTTTTTACGATTTTCTCTGTGGCGCCAGTGTCACTAAAGCTTCAACATTTTATTACCTGTCATCACCACTCCAGCATGACAGATTACAAAGTTAACAATATACCCCCCTCATAAATCACGTTTTAAAATATAATTTTTTATTACTAACCATACTTTGTTAGTTATCAGACCATTATCTCCTTTAGTCATAAAAAACGCATTAAACAAAAATTTTTTCTCTGTTACAGGTTAAATCGTAAAAAAGAGATGGAATTCAGAATGGTAAGTCATTTAATGATTTGGCGCCTAAATTTATTAACAGAATTTTTACATCAAATCGTTAAAATACCATTGATCGAAGAAATAGTTGGACAAATATTAGTATTCAGCCACTCGAAAACTACGAGACGCTATTTTAAGACATTTTTTCTTCAATTTCAGTTGATAAACGAGTAAAATAAAACACAAACCTAATATTTTAAGAAACTTTACACCCTAAAATGTTCCTAAGTTCCTAAGTTGAGTTGGCAACCAAATGATTGAATTTCCAACAAAATAACTGAATTCTTGAAAGAAAAAGAATTTACTTCAACCAAAGACATTTACTTTGTCAAACAAATAGTTGAATTTGCAAGCCAAGAAGATGGAATTTTTAGAAAACAGTTGAATTTTTACTGGAAATTATGTATTTTCTATCCGAAAAGAAGAATGTTCAACAAAACAGTTAAATATGTGACCAAAACTATGACTTTTTTTTATAAATTTACTTTTCAACCAAAGGAGATGTACTTTCAACAAACAAAGTTTTTTTAACAAGAGAAACAAATTTCAAACATATTGTTGAATTTTCAGGCCAAAAGGGCGAATTCTATACAATATAGTAGAAAATTTTCTACCCAAAAACATGAAAATTCAACAAAAAAGTTCATTTTCAACGAAATAGTTGAATTTAAAAACAAAAAATAATCAAACTTCAAACAAAATTGGAATAGTTATAAGCTATCATTTAAATTTTCAGTTGAAAAAGTTAATTTTCACAAAATAATCGAATTCTCAACAAAATATTTGCTTCTTAAATAAAATAAAATGAATTTTAATCAAGTAGTTCAACCTTCAGCTAACAGTTGACTTTTAAAACAAAAAATATGAATTCCCAATTGAAAAAAAACGAATTGTCAACAAAATACTTCAATCTTAAACCAAATAGTAGAATTTTGAACCAAAAGAGATTAATTATGGATCCAAAATATATTAGTAGACTTTTCAATTTAAATAATGAAATTTCAACGAAAAATAGATGGATCTTCTTATTATTATCAATCTGAGTTTTCGCTTTTAAGTTATAAAGGCAAATCCACGCACTAGTAAAATAATCGTCCGTAAAACTGGTATCCAGCTTTAAATTATTTATCCAATGATTATTACGTTTATAAAGATTTAATCTTTCGCGTCATTGAATATCAGACTTTTTTGATTCCCGATTATTATATCCATGTCGCATATATTCCGGGAGCGGCCGAATTTGTAAACGAAGTATACTTAATCGATGATTTCAATCCTGTGCAATCAACCGTCTCGATTTCGCTGGGCAAGATTGATCTTGGGTTACGGGTTAAAAACAGGATCCGCATAACATAACGGCGGCTCGATGAAGTTGAGAGGCAACAGGACATGAGAAAAAGACAGACGGATGTAATAAAATGGAGAGGAAAGAGATACCTCAGCAGGGCCGTCTTTTGAGTTTTTAATGGGAAATTATACCATTTCTTAAAAAAAATTTCGAAAATTTGTGTCACAAATTTAGAATGAAAATAAAAGTCAATTCTACTACCCTAACAAGAGAAAACTACCTATCTTTTATTTAATTTTGGTTCATAATTCTTTAAATGAAAGCCACCTGAGTATTAATTTGCCAAAGCAATAAAATGCGCTTTTTCGCAGTTTTCTAGAAAATGGACTATTTTCCCTACAAATGTTATTAATATTTCCATAGGTTTTATTAATCATATTTTAAATTAAAATTATGAGCGAGGTTCTTTGAATGAAAAATGGTGTTTTTTGGGGGAAAACATGATGAAGTTATAAAGTCAGTTTGTCGAGAAAAATACATTAAAACTTACTTTCAGTTTTTCATAGCCATATCAATATGTATAAGAGTACTGTACGATTTCGAAAGAATTCGGTGTGTCGGAACCTTGCATCTTCCAACGTTTCGGTATGTCAGAACCTTGCATTATACTTTTGAGTCATGGATTCACTCGACTCAGGCGCGACTCCCCAAATCGAGGTCTAAGATATTTACGCATACAAAATAAATCAATTAAATTGCAGGCAGCAAGAATCGAACACGCAACTTTCGGGCCAGAAAGTCGAAGCACTGCTACCTGAGCTAACGGCCGTCCGAAAGTGCTGTTTCCCAAACTCTATATATATAACCTGTGGCATTTAGTTCAAAGTGTATTTTATCGAAAACGACGAGAAAGGATATAATTACTGCTTTGGGACATTAATACTCAGATAACAAGCTTTCATCACAAAAATTATGAACCGAAACGAAAATCACAATTATGTATAGCCTATATCGTAGAAGTAAAATTGACTAATTCGCCACATTTTTTATACTTTTAAATAGTTATGGTTCGTTTATTATTAATTTAGGAGAAGCTACCTGATCTCCTTGTTGAAGGTTTTACGTTGTGTTCCAAAATGTCTCGTCATGAAATTCGGGATGTTAGTCAAATATTTTTGATAAGCTTGGTTAGTCATCCCTTTTTCAGCTTTGTTATTATTCGGGACAAGTTGACGCAGCCTGTTTGCTTAGAAATATATAAAAGATAGTAGTAAAATGGGTTAGTTGAAATTGGATTGGAGAATAAGGGACCTTGTCAAATGTTTTTATTTTTCCCGGAGTGGAGATGAATAAATATTGAAGGGTGGGAATTAAGGGATTAGGTTCCACCTGTTTTATCCCCGACTACGGCCCTGTTTTGGAGTAGCATGCAACTATAAGACGGAGGGTGGCGAACGGCGCCGGACCGCGTGTCCTGGATGTCTGGTTGGCAGTTCAGAGGCGCCGACCGGGTGTCCCACGCGTTCGTTTGGTATTTCATTAACACCTCTGCTAATTATTTCCCTTTTTTGTCATCCTTGAATTTCGCAGTGGACTCGAGAATGCCCTCTGCAGGGCTGTGGTTAAAATTTCTACGACCTCTTCGATACGAGACACTACTATAACTCTTCTATTTCCTATAAGGTTCCCAAGAACTTTTTTACCAGACGCTAAACTTTTTCGAATATTTTTTGTTTAATTTTGAAACTCCTTTTATTTATTTTTTTAAACTTTTTTTATTCTCTCCAGAAGTTACACGAGTTCAAAAAAGATTTGCAGCATTTTTTGGAATATTTGCAATAACTGGCACACAGAAAAAAGCATAAGTGTATTTTGTTGCGGGTAATTTGCTAGTGGGCAAAGTTGATTTTTTCTGTGCGGAAGCAAAAGAATATACAGTAAAGTTAACATGGTAACGATTATGATTATACTCAATATGGTGGGTAAATCGTACCACGTGAAGGTAATTTTTGTCGCAGGTATACATTATTCTGAAATCCAGGTAAATATTATTTTGTTTCGAACGAACTTGATTTTGGTTTAAACTTTAAGTTGAATTCTGAACCATATTATATATTAGTTCAGTTTGAACGAAATAAAATAATAGTATAAAATTTAATTTTTCTCTCGGGAGAATTATTATTTTTAAACTGTTGGCGTAATTTGATTGATTTATTGAATTGAAAAAAACTTCCGAAAAATCGAATTTTCTATTTTGGATAAACAAACTTATTGGTCCCGAGATACATCGTGCTTATAATTGAGGTGTGGAAGGTCATTACTTGAGAAAAGTCATCCAGTTTAGAGCAAATGCAGTGGAATTATTCTCTCGTTCGAGGCGCTCCAAATATATATTTGTAGCTGCTGAGTTATAAAAATATTGAATAAAGCTATGTTGAAAAAAGCCGAGAAATAAAACTGAAAAATAACGTTATTAAAACAAACCTTGTATATTCAAATTAATCGAGTTTATAGAATTTATTAGTATTAGTTTTAGTTTTAAAGTGAAAGAGACAGCTTAATAGCCGTGAAAAACACCTCATTTATTAAAACAACTGCCCCATCCGAGCATAATCGTACCAAACGCTGCTTAACTTCGGTGATCGAAAGAGAAGCCTTACAATTCCATGCGACCGAGTGAATACGCGTTCTTGAAGAAAGAATACTTTTGTCAGTTTTTACAAAAATTAAACTATTTTGCAATTGAAGGTCCTTTAATTTTTTTTAATTTACGGTTTTATTATTTTAACATCGAAATACTAAAAATTAAATATTAAATTGTAAGTGGTTGAAATTAAACACGTAAGAATATTCTTAACTCTTAAAAATTAAAAATCTTATATTTAAAAAATAAAAAAGTAAACATATCAAAATTGAAGATATGAATAATTTAAAAATGAGATGATAAGAGTAAATCTCCAATTATTATAAATGTTTGAAATAAAACAATAATTATCAAGCGCGGCTGAATTCCTTTCAATTCGGGCAGGCTTTTAGATTTAGACGACCCGTATTTCACTGGTTAGACAACAATTTTTTAGTATGTCATATATGAGCATTAGAACTTTTAAAGTTGGTGGCGGAGTCTATAACAAATTTGTGTAAAAAAAGTCAATGCTCTTTTAACATTTTTTGTATTTCGTCGCCTAATTGCAAAAAATTAGAATTTTTATTTTTCATACAAATAAACTCAAGTTTCTTTTATCCAATACGTGAGAATAATGTAAACTCTTTTGCAATGAACGCGTCATATTAGGAACAACTTAGAATAAACCGATGATGGTCTTTTATCAGAAAAGCGAGTTTAAATATTCTCAGTAAATCCGCTACCATTTTTTCAGTATTTAAATTATCTTAATTTTTCGGCGGATTTTGAAAGTGAATGAAAACATCTATATCAGAATCAAAAAGAAAATGTAAGTATTAGTTCAGATATTGCAACACATTTAAAAAATGTCAGCAAAGTTGTTATAAATTGCATCACCAACTTTGAAAGTTCAAATACTCATAGCTGAGTCAAATTTAAAAAAAAAATCTAATCGGTGAAATTAGGGTTCGTCTAAAATACCTTGAAAACCACATATTTTGTCCTGAAATGATTCTGTGACTTCAGGATGCACAGCCTGTCCAATGTGAAATTAATTCGGTCAGCCTTCAACATTTTTAACTTTATCCTTTAAATTGGAACAATAACAATTCAGTATACATTTATTGCAAATATGCAAGATTCTATTTAAATCAACAAATTTAATTAAATTTTCGAAAATATGTATAAAAAATGCGTTATGCAGCAAAACAGTGGAGGATAAGAAAATTTGACTAAAAACCTCTGGAAGGCAGAATGAGTTGGGGGGAGTGAGGGATATTGATAAGATGAAGGTGGGGCGATGGGGTGAAAGCAAGCCAGCAGGCAAGGGTTCTTCTAGTTGGTGCAGAGTTCGGAAGACGAGACGTCGAGGGCAGATATCTCGACGCACTAAATTTAGGATGTGTGCTTAAATGAACGAAAGGCCATCCTTAGATATCCCGGTGAAATTTATGTAGGTGTTGGCCGTGGCTTTTATCAGCGACCGGCATTCCTCGGCGTTCTCCCGGCGCCCCGGCGTCGCCGAAGAGCAGGTTCTAATTCGTATGATTCTGACTGACTCAGTTTCTCTGCTGAAGCCGGTCCTCCCGCCAAAAGGGAGACAACAAGGGGGTTGATTTGATTTAAACCAAATTAGAGACAAAGAAGCTTTAACATTGTTTTCAAAATATAAGCAATATTCTATGCTTCAAGTAACCTCTGAAAAATAGCCCCTTAATAAATTCCACAACCCATTAAAATTATTATGCATTATTTACCGGTTCTCTCAAATTCAAATTATATATGTTTTAGTGACAACTGCCAATCATTGTAGGATAACTTTCAAGTGGCAGATTTTTATTGAATAAACCATAAAAAATATTTTTTTCCTAGATGTAAAACGCTAACCCTGAAAACCATGTAACAATTTGGTAATGGAAATTAAATAATGAAATTAATATTCGCGAATTCGTTACTCACACAAAAGATATACGATACAAAAACTTGCCTATGCAAATGAAGTTGTGAAATGAAAGTTAGCAAAGTCAAATGAAAAAATAATAATTAAAATTAATACATTACGTTTAGGTTAGTAGAACCAGACAACCAATGGTCGGCCACGCGTCTCTAATTTCCCCAAGAATATATAATACAGAGTTAAATGTCACATAGTTTGGGACAAAAATACTGTTTATAGTATATTAGCTTTAATTCGCTATGATCAACAAACCTGAAATAGTAGCAAATTTATAAATATTTAACGTATCAGTTAGCAGTGGGCTTCATTTTAACTACAATGATGAATATCAAAATATATTCTGAAGAATAACGCCCTTTATCGGGCAATAATTAAAATTTTTAAGTACCTAGTGGTACATTCTAATCACTGGCCGAAAGACTGGAATCATTTTTTCAGTAAAATCCTATGTTCGGCCCCCGGCCGATCTTGCACCTAAGTGAAAAAGTTATAAATAGTTTATAATTAGTGGACAAAACAAATATTTTTTAAAATAAATTTTTCTATATATTATATAAAACAAATGTAAGATATCTGTGGTTTTTCCACTATATATAAATTATATTATAACGTTTTCACCTGGACACTCAGAAGCTAATCAAAACTGTCCGACCAATAGTTCCATTAGCCTTTTGATTTTTTTTAATGCTCTTTCAGGATTTAAATTTGAGAAGAAAGTTTAGAATAATTATTTATACACAACTTTTTAAAATTATAACAACCTGGCCGGATTGAATATATTTTTCTCTCTATATCTCTATAAAATTTATTTTGAGGGTCCTCTCCTTTTTGTTAATGACTTTCTTCGTATACCTTCGTTTATAGAGACGATTGACTTTTTGATACATTAAATCCCGCCAGATAGTTACTATTTATCAATTTGTTTATAAATAATTTTTCTCAATTTTCTTGTCAAATTAAAATTTTAAAACAAAATCTTTAAACAACATTTAAAAAATATATTGTTCAATACTCATAATCCAAGTATAGGATTTGTTATGGACATAAACAAAAATGACAGAGCAGTTTTTTATTCTTAAAATCCTTATAATACATTTAGCTGATGAAGATATTTTAAATTCCTGAAAAATAGCGTGAGAAAATCGACTTTTTTAATAGTTTTCCACATTGATAATATTTCAGTTTTGACTTTATCAAGCTCAGTTCTACACAGAATTTATATAGTTTTCTAATTTTGGCTTTCAGCTAAATTTTATTAGACGAGCTCGGTTACGAATTGCGCCGGCAATCCAATAAAAGTTTAAAACCGTTGTTCTATCGAGAAAATAAATTTTCTTTTTTTGCATCGACTGATTTCCAAGATTTTTTTTATCGACCCACCCTAAGACGGGGTTAAGCGGGATGTGTTGAGTAAACGAACTCACCTGCAACTTTATTCTTTATAATTATTTATTTCTCTGGTTTGCAGTTTCGTTAGTTATAATAAAAAAAATTTAATTCGTGTTTAAAAGTCTCAGATTTTGAAATTTGCTTAGATTGTGTGAAAAAACTCGTTAAAAACTTTACTTATTGAATGCTTTTTGTAGGAATCAAAAATAACGTTAAAAACGTAAAAAAATCTATCAATTATAACATACATTGTAGCATTTGTAACAATGCCCTACTTTCTAATAGGTGAGGTTAAGAATGAATACACGTATGTTCAAAATGACAATAAGCAGCTTATTTAACGTTGTCTTACGTTTTAATAGCTTTATTTGCAAACGTTACATTTTTTAAGCACATCGTTTGCTCTTCAATTCTTGAAAATCATTTTATTTTTTATGTCGGACTCAAATAGAATTGAATTAACATTTCTGAAATGGGATTCCGATTTGGCATGCGTATAAAGTTTCGAGTCGAAACTATTTTGTGTAAATTTTCTTCTGCGGAATTGTACATCATTTTCTTTTTCTTCCTATGATTTCCTGATTTTATCCTTGGAGTTGTATGCTGTATATATGCGCACATATATTTTGCGGTAAAAATAGGTGAAATAAGGCGACCCATTCTCGCCTGTATATCGCAAATTAAAGACGCATTCTTAACTAACCCAAGTCCTGGCAAGATGCCAATTAGCAGCTTCTCCTTATCTCTTGTCGATGCGGTACCATACGTTAGGCGCACCACAGTCTGTCACACTAATGATTTTCCAGTGATTAGACGCGCACGATTCGTCAGACTAATGTTTTTTTTTAAATCCATGTTTCTTGTCCGGTCTGGAATTTCAATTCGTGAAACAACTGTCTAATATCCGTTATTGGCTTAATCGAATTTTAGTACTTTCATTTTCACTTATACAACATAAGTAAAAAATAATTGTTCAATAGCGTTTTACTATTCACATAGATGAAAGTAAAATATTATGTAATAGGCATTATAAGTTACGTTCAAGATTCACACATATTTTTAATTAAAATTCAACTGAGAGCATTTCGGTTCTCGTTAAGTAATAGCCACTTAACACTCTTCCATTCAGGTATTTCGTCACGTAAATTTGGCATGCAATTTTGGAATAAATTTAATTTCAAATGAATTCTGGACCAATCTTGTGTCTGGATGCACGAAGAATATTCGATTGAAAAAAATTATTGAAATGCAGATTCATAATATCGTTTGAACGAGTTTAAGAATTGAATCTCTGGTCTCATCTTGGGGTAATCATTCACTAAGAATTAGCAGAATTTTATTACTACTTGCTGACTATCGCCGCGGGCCTTCAAAATTGCAGCACTCTCGGTGTTAACTAATTAACATTTTGACTGTGCACTTATTTATTTAGAATTTAAATTTTAGCGTGCCGGTGCTAACGGACGCAATCAATGATTGAATACTTAAAACGATTGCCGAATATTCAGTTGAGAAAAATGAAGGTTAATTATTGTCAGACGAAATAAAAGTGACAGTAAATAATTTACAGGAAAAGTTATTAGTATGAGAAACAAAATAGCGTGTATTGTTTAGTAACCTTATATTTTTTCTTTATGGTAAATTTTACGTCACAATAAAATTATCGATTATTGCCTTTCGACAAAATATGCAGGATTTTAATGTTCTCTTCTGGCATTTTTATCGTCAAAGTATTTTTTATCGGCAGAATTCTAAAGAATTACAAAGAATTGTAGGTTAATTCCAACAAGTTTAAATACAATGAGCGCGACCGAACTCGCGCCTGAATTCTAAAGAATTGCAAAGAATTCAATTTCGTAAACGAGAGACTTTTTTTCCATATTTTAGGTTACTTGGGTGCTTTGGTACTTTTCCTCCTGAAAAAGGGTTGTGATTTGACCCTGAGAGGAATCTGACAATCACCCGTGTAGAAATGTCCCCATCTTTCCCTACTTGACGTTGGGTTCTAATGGGGCCCCTATCAGAATATCTAGTCTG
>JAWWLR010000092.1:58138154-58150123 GCA_035041075.1 Acraspis erinacei | reverse complement strand
TGCAGAATAGTATTGATACCAATAATAGGGTTGCAGGCGGGCGACCCCCACTAGAGCCTCACTAGAAAATCTAGTAGAGCCCCTATGGCCTCAGCGTTACGTTCTAGACGGGGCACCGACTAGTTCTTCCCACTAGAGCCCGACTAGAGATAGGGTAAACTATCCAGGGCCCTACTGGAGCCTTTTCAAAATTTCTGCGCGGGACATAGCAAATAACTTTCAATCGGATAAAGTTGGATTTTTTCGCATTTAAATAAAATAATATGGCAATGAGTTAAGATAGTAACCATAACCAATCATAGGTATAAATATTACCACCTAATCCTGAAGGTAATTTTTTTTGCAGTAGAGAGTGAAATCAGGGGGAAGATGAAAACACTACGTCTTTTCTTCTGTATGTATATTTGGTATCACTTTTATAGAAAAAAAGTTTGGCATTGAGAGTATCGGACTTGCACTTTTAGAAAAATCTGAATGAATCTCAGAAAAACTGGCGTTTCTATAATATTAGAATAGATTTTTGGTTTCAAGCGATGTGCAACAAAAAGGAAACCAAAATTATAAATTGTTCCAAAGGAACCTAAAGTGTATGAGTTTCTAATGGAGATTTTTTGTGCAGAACTCATCGTCTGCCTCATTGATTGCGCATATCTTTTTCATGTCGCTATCTATCGGATATCAACAAACTAAAAGCTATTGGAGTCTAAGATCTAAAATCTAAAGGATTGCCCACTTATACCTGAACCACAACATTACCGAACCCCAATTTATTTCCTGTGATTTTGATGTACATTTATTGGAAGTTTTTTGCACTCTCGAACATTAAATTTCATGTACATTGTATATTATAAAATTAAAATAGGAGAATTTAATAATATGAGCCCGTTTTCATTATACCTTTCCTTCGATCGAGTTTTTTTAATTTGTTGGTGAATTATTTTTCTTAAAATCATGCAAAAATCCAATGCATGAAAATCACAGAATGATAGAAGAATGTAACCTCGTTTGTTTCTTTACATTGATACAGAATTTAGGATATCAATTTAATTTAATTGCAGCAAAAACACGTTCAAATTTACTCTGTTTCAAAATTAGGACAAATATTTCTTGTTTTAAGCCAAAAATAGGTTCAAAAAACAAGCTGTATATTCAATTTTTTATATGTTAATATAACAAGCTTTCCCTATTTCTGATCGGGCGCTGATCGGGAAAAATAGAGAGGGCCATACTAGATCTGTATAACGATGTTTTAGCTGTGATATATCTAGAATTTTAGAGCTTCCTACGAGGTCCTAACGGGAATAAACCGATTTTTTAAACAACCAGACGAGTAAGAATATTTTAATATACATACGCAATTGTCTTTCATGGAAATATGTTGAGTAAAAAATAATTAAAAGAGTGCCCATTATAAATTTTAAGCCATTCATAATTTAATTTATATAGTTATTTGACACGAAGTTTGTTATTAAAGAAATCTTTAAAAAATATCTAAGATTCTTAAAATGGACAAGAAAAGTCACAAAAGAATATGATGTCTTCTTTTCACTGCTTTTCTTTCAAGAGAATTATACAAATAAAATTACAGCCTTCAGTAACATCCCAGAAAAAGTTTTTTTTTCCCCAAAGTAATTGTTTTTTAATCTTTCGTTTCGTTTGCAGCTTTAAAACAAGCTATTTCAGGTAAAAACTGGACAATTATAATTAAGCAAACTATACGAAATCCGTGATAAAATTTTTAATTTTATACTGAAAATTCTGTATAGTTCAAAACCGAAGGTTAATTCGATCTTTTGTTCTAATATTTTTTATAAAATGACAGCACATATTTTAGAAAACATTTTTGAAACTCGTATTAATTGTCGTATAGCCGTATGTCATTGAAAATATCGAAGTCCCGTAATTTTAGTAAACCAAGTTTAATTTTCTGCATTAAAAATGAATAAATCTTAGTCATTAGTATATCATTATAGTATAGAAAAAACTAAACCACTATTACTCAATAGTCCTAGGATATGGCTTTCTGCTATTACCATTGAACATTGAGCCAATCAGAAAACTTACAATAATAATAATAATAATAATAATGCAATTATCATACAAGTCGCCCTTAAAGATATGATGAACCGTGTGCATAGTATACTCTCCCGTGTAGAAAATGCCCTAATATTCCCTACTTTAAACAGGGAGCTGGTCCGTTGGCTTTCTAGACAATTACAGGGAAGTTTGGAACGGTCCTTAATTAGAACTTCGATAGGCACTACACAAATACGATAGGTATTTCCCTAAATTTGGTTAATATCTATAAAAATGGATTTTTTAATAAATTATAATCATGGGATTCTTTATTTATTCAATAAATTCAAAACCTCATGGGTAGACACGCAGTCCGTGTCCCTGCCAATTCAACCAATGTTTGATAGGGTTAAGCTCCAAAAGTTCGAAGCTTTGTGAGGTTGATGACTATAAGTCTTTTATTATTGGTTAATTTATTATTATTTACGGAATCATGAAAAGGAAAAGGGTGTCAAGCCAAAAAGGAGCAAAAGTTATCCAATGAAAAAAATTACGCACTGAGCAATGGACAATAGTGGACGAAAGTGAAAATGCAGAAGGCGAAATTGAGGTTATGAATGTTCAGGGTGACACTCGTAAAGGTAATTTATCCTAAAGATAATTAAGGTTCGAAAATTCAGGTATGCAGAAAAAAATAGAAGTGTAGAAGTATACAAAAATGTTCAGTTATGTTGTGTAATAATGTGTATAATTGCAATTAGAGTTCTGCAATGCGATTTAAAAATAACAAATAAAATATATATTTCATACTGATTGAACGTTTCTTGTTGTTCGTTTACACAGTGTAAATAATTAATTTCCAATTTAATATTTTCTTAATCGCAGAAGAACTTCAATTTTAATTATTATGAAATCTCTTGAACCATGATAAGACGTCACCACATAACCTATAATCAAATCAGGGATTAACAGGGAAATAAAGCAACGACCTAGAAAGGACCTTACTGTTTAGTCGAGTAATAAAAAGGCACACTTGCTCGAATCTGATCAGAGACTCTATGCTAGTGCCTTTTCTACAAGGCGTGACGTTCTTGTCAAGTCCTTTCCAGATTTCTCGTACAGCGCCCTAATAAAGGTAGGGCTAACTAACTAGCACCCTATCAAAACCGAGTCGCAATGTCTGTACGGGCTGTTCACCGAGAGAACGATATCGACCGCGCAGTTTTTTTCTTCAGGAGGGAGTCGACAAATGTTTGTCTTCGGTGTGCAGGCAATCGCTGTTGAAGGGAATAACAATTTTTTCAAATAGACTGACCCAAGTGCTCTCTAAAAACTTTTATAACCTTCGTTAGGACATCCACTAATGACTAAACCCTTGGCAGTGGGGTCCTCCGCCTACATTTTCCTTTCTTCGAGAAGCTGCGTGCACAGAACGAAATTTCGTATTTTCAGAATTTCGTTCTCTCGGTGAACAGAGTATATTATACTGGGCTGAAACGCTCTAGAGTCTAGTCGAATAGCCGACTGGTCGCTCGTTGACTGATTTCATCCGTTCACTAGAACTAGACGAACGTGAGCCTGTACAGGTTACAGTCGGCTATTCAGCGTCGATTAGCCGATTGGCTAGTGACTCGACTAATCTATTGGGTCGGCGATTGGGCTACGACACATATACACTGGAACCGCGTTTATATCCGCTCTCACTTATATCCTCTCGCGCTTATATTCCTGCTTAACTCTCATTTATATCAGCTCGGCATCCACCACCTCACAGTACCACGTGATAAAGAAGCCAATCAGAGCGCAGCGCGACCACTTCCCCTTCGCTGAGCAGCATTAGGGAGATCCCCTCCCGGGAGGATATAAGTGGATGTTTACGTTCTCGGACGGTGGATATAAACGCAGTTCCAGTGTACACAGTAAATAAAAGTGTTTAAAATGATACAGAAATCAATATGATTTTGATATGCAACAACAATGATACCGAATTAAAGACCATTTTGATCGACCGGAGTATGAATAATCGACTTTTGAGATCATAATGATCTGATTCGGGATCATGCGAGAATTCAAACCAAGATGGCCGACGTTCTTAATGTAATTTAGCTCAGATGCAAGCTGTTTGTGGTTTCTGATCCTACAGTGTGCTTTAAAAGTTAAAAAAATAACGAAATCTCACATTAGAAAATATCACCTGTTAAGTGTAGTTGTCACTTGCGTGCGGTTAGTTACAATTTTTGGGTTATGTCGTTATGACACCGGCGCCAAGATTTGGCAGCCATTTTGTCTAGTCTGACAAATGAACCAAAATATAAGATAAAATTGATCCGAATGGATAGATCATTATGATCTCGAGATGCAATGATCAATGATATATATATAGTAAATAGAATTTAACAAAGCTATTGCGTACGCATTATTTAATAAAAATTCCTTTGGTGTTATTTTCATTAAAACGCGTGTTTATAAGTGTTAATCATTCGAATGCCTGGCCCTGGCCCAGGCCTGACGCTTGTCTGGCCAGGTCTTAGGTTATATAGATGGTCTAGTCTGGTCTGCCCAATTGTTTTAACATATTGCAAAAAAGTTACAGGGGATCAGTAAATTTTTTTGTAACATATTCCGAAAAAGTTACAGCGAATCTCTAATGAAATTTTTTAAACCACAGACGCCTATAGTAAGAAATTCTTTTTTTACTAGTCATTAAAAAAATAAAGTTGTCAGATGACGTCACAGCTTTTAGTACCTGTTACGTGTTGACTCTGACCTCTCTGACACACTGCTAGTTTTTGTCGATCAAGTTCCACAATCTGTCAGCCTGCCAATAACTCGCGGCTGGCCAGCCCATAACTAGCGGCTGACCAGCCCATACCTAGCGGTTGACCAGAAGACCTCACCTGGGGCTAGCCAGAAAAAACGGTATACTCTGAGCCATGCTCAGGCTAGACCGGCTGGTCAGCGCCAAGACTGGAAACCAGACGGTCTGATCTGGGCCAGGCCAGTGCCAGAACATTTTCCTACGTGGGAAACTAAAGTGACTAAGGCCCGACCAGTTTCTGACTAGAAATTTTTGGTCCTTTTATCTTAATCAACAACCAGATAAAGCCTGATTCAAAAATAAGTAAAGTCCTCAATTATTTAAAGCCTTCATTTGATATAATCATCATGTAATATTGTGGATATTTCAATTGAACATATTGAATGTTAAAGAGTAACATCTCACATTTTAATGTCAACAGATACAGACTTTGAAAGTCCAGATTGTTGTCCTATGGTTAAAAATAAAATATATTAACCCTGAACCTCTAGATGTTTCGTTGAAACATCCATTTCTCTCCGTAAAATAACGAAGCAATTATTTGTATGATTCATTTGCATTTGGTTCCAAGTTAAAGAATTTATTTTTTGATTTTAAAATTATAATATTTTTCTATATTTCTATCCTATGGGACACACAGAATTATTTAAGACTTTTCGTTAGATCATCGAACGAGTGTATTTATTGGCTTTTAAGCTGCCTTTAATGTTTTAGTTCCAATATCATTGAAAATAAACCACAGTGTAATAACTATAATAACTATAATAACTGGAATAACTATAGTTAAATTGATTAAATTTCAATGAATGTTCGGACCATTTCGAATACACGGAAAAATAATTAATATTGCGAACCAAGAAAATATCTTTACGAATACGGACGATACAATATTTTCTTGATCTCAGAAAATATTTATTTTTTCAAGAAAATTTACTGGATTGAAGAAACTTGATTTTCTACATTTAAGTATACATTTTCTTAAGAAAATATCAAATTTTCTTGGATCATGAAAATCTACTGTATCGTCCGTATTTGTGTGCTGATATTTTTTTTGATTCAATGCTAATTTTTTCCGTGTATAGTATTCCACCTAATTAAACTTTTTTTTAAATTCTACTTCAAAACAATATTACTATGCCTGATCTGAAATTTTATTGCAAATATTCCGATTGCTATATTTCAGTCATTCAGTTTTTCATGTATAGGATAAATAGTTTTTTTAGTATATACAAAATGTAGTGCTCTAATCCTGTCAAGTGCAAATTTTAATTCCTATAGATATAGAATAATTAATGAACCAATCTTATGAATATAATATTCAATCAACATTGTCGGAGTGTTGAAACTTTGAAAGAGTACACTCAAATTTTCTAGACGCATTGACTGGGCAGAGTTTGAATATAATTTCTAAGAGGTTTCAAGAGCACTCGATGGTCACATCTATATAGTCTCTATTGATTGAAAGGAATCCGTCTGTGATATGGAAATTAGGGTCTTCCTGGTTTTACATATATCATATATACATATATAGTCTGTGCTTCAGAAACTATTCTATATTTCTTGGTATGTTCTGGATCAGAAAAAGTATTTTTTTTTGTATAGCCAAATATTTTTAACTCTATATCGTGTACTGAGGAAGAACTTACGTAAGTGTCTTTGCGATTATGGTTTATTTTCTTATATCTGGAAATGGTGAAGAATTCTTAATCATAATCTCTTTAATACTTGTAAATTTAATATAATTAGATAGAATAGATTTAATAGAATTGGTCTCATGTCCTGAAATGGTCACTTTTTAATGGTGAAGACATCCAGTCTTTTTTGATCTCCAAAAGTTTCATTTTCACTTTTCAGATGGTTTCACGGTTTTTGAGAGAGTGCATACTTTTTCTAAAGAAGATATAATGTTCAATATAGTCATATTCAATAGTGTAACAAGTTACATTTGCAAGGCGATGCCAGCTCGGTTCACATGGCTTGGAAGCTCAAGTGAGGCCCAAGAGAGGCTGGAAAGAGAGCATCTGCTCGGATGTGCATTCGGTGCTGATAGCTTTGTCGGCTTTCCGCCGGTATATACGCTCCTACGCGTTGAGCCGCTTAAGAGGAACCCTCTTGAACAGCACCCTCTGGACACTAAACTTCTCGCACATACCGTTGACGTATATATGCATCTTCACATACAACGCCCTAAGCACATCGTATAACAGTCAGCTTATGCACAAAGACGCCAAAATTTCCACTGTCATGTACATTGTAAGTACATACATGTACAATTCTGCATGTACATGTATTCTACAGGTATATCCTATACCCTGAAGAAATGGAGTGAAAACTCACTATAGAATCAACCAGGCATGTTATTGGGTCTTGAAACTTCGGACCAAACGGTGTCTCGAGTAGAAGACATTAATTTCTAGAACATTGCTTTAAAACAATTTTCTAATCACAACCAAAGCTTGTAATGCTAAAGCATTTATACAGCAAGCACAATTTTAAACCCATGCGTTGTTTAATTACCTTATTTTAATGACGGTAATTTCTTTTAATTATTCTCCAGCGATTGAAAATGAATCGTCAGTCTAGTTGAAAGGATTACAAGAATATCATCTGTATCTGAAATTATTTTGATATGAAGAATTTATATTGTATATATATTTTCATTTTCATCAGTGACACCCAATATAAAAAAGAGTATGTCTAAAGAATCTCTCCATACAAAAAGCGCAGTCTGCACATATGCTTGACCAAACCCAGATCCTTGGATCTTTGAAAAATATACGCTCCAAACCGAAACACGGATTAGCTCCTGGCACCATACCTACTCGAATGAATTCATAGCAGATGAACTTTGACAAGGCAAGCAAGCCGTTTTCTTCTTTCACTATATCTTCAGCCATGAAAGATATTTCAGCAATGTGTTTGATATCATGTGAACCGTATTGCTCTATTTTATACTATTATCCGATGATTTTATACTAAAGAACCAAACTCAAAAGTCTTGTCGTACTGTTTAAAAATGTACAATATCCTTAAGGGTTGGACTTACAAGGGAAGATAAACATAGAACATTTTGAAGAGTTACATGGTATCTAGAGGATTTTTACGAGTAGCATTAGGCTCTTAACAAGTGAGTAAACGCTAAAATTCAGATCGCGCCTCTTTTTTTAAGTAGGCTAGAGTCGGAGGAAGGGGATTCCGAAGCTGCTTAAGCGGCTCAAAGATGGGAGATGGGACGCCTTTAAGCTACCGTGGGCCCCACAGTTGAGAGAACATGAAGGTCAATCGGTCTTCCGAGGCGCCAGAGGGCGGAAGAGGGTCTTAATCCTCCCAGGGGTCGACCTACCTTCTTCTAGTGAGTTCGCTAAAGTTTTTATCTTTTTTCGCCCTACCACTGGATTAAATTCCTCTAAAACAATGGAACTATACTTTTTTCCTTTGTTCGACAAAATACATCACCAAGAAAGTTTTTAGTTTTTGGTCTCTACTTCTATATTGATTATTATCTTTCTGCTCCAGATTATAAATGCGTTTAGAGAACTTTCCGGGGAAATTGCGATTTGTTACGTGACGTAATGAACGCAATTTTTCGTTTGGTTCGGGTATCACCACCAGAAAAATGGGGCTTGGTAGTTTCTCGGGATAGAACGGAAAATCATTGATATAAGCCACGCTAATGAGGGTGGCTCTGGAACGAAGCCCAGGTAAATAGGCTCTGCCGTATAAATTCCCAAGGGTCTATCTCTACCGGCTACCCAGTACCCGCAATGTTTTGATCTTCGGGAGATTTGCGTGTCCAAATAAACGTCATTCAAGTTTCAGTCAATCAAGTTTGGGAAAGTTCTACAATCTGAAGTAATACGATAAGATGAATATATTTACAACTTTTGTTTAATATCTATATTTTTTGAACGTATTATTATTTTTAATCCCTGAGTTTTATCTAATTTTATAGAGAGAGTTAAAAATCAATCATGGAATCATTGAGGTCTTATTTCACGTGTATCTTTTGAACAAGTATCGTCAAAATTGAAGAAGGTAGGACCACGTCTGCTGCTATCTTAAGCCGTTTAAATGCATGTGTCTTGAGACTTGGCGCCAGCTTTTATGATCTCATGGCTTCTCGACCTCTCAGGTAGCCAGGAGAAGAACTTCTGAAGATCTCGAGGACTTGACGATATTCTCAAATAGCTCAGTGTATCTTGAGTCTCACATTTCAAGTTTTTTGCTCCAGGAACAAAAGATAGATTTCGCTTGAAAATGTCTGCAATCCTAAGTAGCAAAAAAATGCGACTTACGGTACTTTCTCTAATATTTAATGTCTAATGGTTCTGCTTTTCCTAAGTCTCTAAGAAGTCTAAAAGAGTTGTGTACTAACGTATATCGACCACTAAAGTTTATGGTTGTTCGTGGATCACTTAGAAAACGGGATTACCAGAAATGGGTACACGTATGTGTCTCACCGATTGTTAGAACTTACGACTATGTCCTTCAAATTTATTAAGCTGTATTAGCTGGGATTACATACTCGTGCCATCGGGCAACAGGGATGTAGAGTTTAGATTTAGTTATTCGAAAACAAAAGTCTGAACATCGATTAACTCATTTTATTAGTTGCAGACTAACAATTATATTTAATTTAAAAAATTAAGGAAATATATACTCTTTAAATCTGAATCAGTGAAATGTCACTGATTGACAGTGAGATTTCACTGATTGAAATAGCTGGAAATCGTTAACTGACAATCAGTGAAAAGTTACTTATTCATTCAGTCAAATAAACACTTTTGAGAGTTGGCAGCACTGTACCATGTCAATTTAGCAGCCATAATAAAAGAATATTTTAGTAGATTCAATCAAATAATCACAGTAAAAACTTAAAACCCATAAATATGATCAAATATTAAAAAAGGTGCAAAGTTTCGATGCTTTTAAATGACAAATAGCCTCACATATTACTTTACTTTCAAGATTGGATTGCCATGTATACACCCGTTAATTAAGTACTTTTTTACTAGTTATAGATTATATTTTTCCCGCAGTGAATTCCACAGACTGACAGCCGGATAATAAAAAATAAAATATTTCATTAAGGAATTCCTTTTTATAATTGCGAGTAAAAGTGTAACAGCGTCTAACTTAAAAATTTAGAGGTTATGTTTTACATGATTTATACTTTCGTGTCACTGAACCAATTAGTGAGTAAGTCCGAAATCACTGATTACTCAGTGAAATACCTAACTACTATTTCCATCAGTACATTTTTCTCGGATTCATATTTAGAGAGTATGGTGGTTCCTTTATCATTGTAATATTATAACAAAGATAAGTCACAAAGTTGTTTTTTATAACAAAATTGGATAAAAACTCTGTAAACAGTCGATAACTATATATATTGACTATTGCACTGACAATTACAATCACATTCACAACTCTTAAGTAGTTGTCAACTGTCGGCAGCGTTTTTATAAAATTTTAAAATAATATAAAGCTTAGGATATCCCATGAAATAAATATCTGAAAAATTTGTTAAATCACATTTATACTTTCAAATTTAAAAAAATTGGTTTTGTGCCGAATTTCTTAAAAAGAAAAATTTCTGAATGCTGCGTGACCATATACTATTTTAATTTATTCTGGCAGTTTAGTAGAATTTCTTTGTTTTCCTTTTTAGGTGTTCGCTAATTTGATTATTACGTGGTAAAAAATATTTGAATCATAAGGAATATAATCTATCCTTAAAAGTTCAATTCATATTCTCTTTGATCATATAAAACTACTCCATTACTTCCACTACTTCCATTCGTATAAGTTTCATATCGCTTTTTAGAACCCTAAATTTTTAGAATTTGTTTCTAATTAATTGATTAAATAATCTTCTGAGCTGCGGATTTTTTTGTCAAAAATATTTTTTTATGATTTAAATGCTTTTTTTGAATTTCGGTTAGTGTGTGAACTGTAAATTGGAACTTTCTGGGACTTCGATATCACTTATTGCCTGTGACTATAAGAGTATCAAGATTACAACGGAAACATCGTCTCATCAGAGTGGAGGTAAAATATATTTTTATTAGAATACTTACCTTCGCAGAGTTAATCTCTATTTACGACTTTTAAAATATTTATAATTTTGTAGCAGATTCTAGATCTAAAGGAAGTTAAAAAATCAGATATCTGCAAATGTGAGTCCATAATCAATATATTATTATTAAAGTTCCTCATATAATAACTCCAAGCAAATCGCAGAATGATATGGGATCAAACCTGCTAAAAGATAGGTTGAAGTTTCATTCTAAAAAATCTCATATTGACCGCTGAATAAAATACAGTGTTTTAATATTAGCCAGTGTATTTTCGTTATTAAATTCTTATTGTAAGCTTAGGTTCATGCTTCATGCCCATAGGCAAATTGGAAATGCGTTGCTAGGTTCAACGAAATTTGGTGAGTATAGATTATATATTTTAGATGGGCCTGGAGACTTCAATATGGAATTGATTTCCAAAACGAAACAAATAATTGACTTCTTTCAATAAGATAAAAAAGGGCAATGAAATGTTGAAAATGTTATTTTAATTCAATTAAAGATTTTGAAAATAAGCAACTGGTGATGTACAAAATTCTTTTCATTGTTCTATCTTAAAATGAATTTTTCTTCGAGAATAATTCGGTTGTTTTAGGTTTAACTATTCGAAATAACAATATAGGTTTGTATGTTGGTAAGATCGTATTTTATATTTTTAAGATATATTCAGAGAAATATATCCTGCCCTAGGGGCCTGTTCATATACTTGTCTAGGTGGAATATGACTGGCCCCTCGTGTAGAACCCAATGGCTCTAATATTCGTCTCAATTAATGGCTAATTGAAAATATGTCAGAAAAGTTTAATAGATGTGTGTAATAATCTAGAATTTTCATGATTTTAAAGCAATTTCTCCCGCAATGATGATAAATATGACACTGATTAACTTTATGCCTTAAAATAGCCTATTTTTCCCTGTAAGTAGTAACGTACTTTCTGCTCAGCCTTTCAAACCCCTCCCTTTATGAAATACTGGCTACGCCATTGTTTAGGATATACTCACAGGTTGTGCGATTTGATCAATTTATGTAACCAGATGAGAGTTCCAGATGACTT
>JAWWLR010000092.1:58061017-58071040 GCA_035041075.1 Acraspis erinacei | reverse complement strand
GTGTAAACAAACTAAAGTGTTTTCAGCCGATGCGGCAATCTATCATGTTATCCCCCCCTCCCCCCAAAACCACCCCTAAAACCGGCGCAATAGAAGGGTTTCACTGGATGAAAATATTTCAAAAAATTGAAAACAAAATCTAAGTTTTTCAAGGTAATGAAAAAAAAAAATCGAAGCTTTTTAGGAATTTTCAAAGGTTTAAACAAAAAATGTCTGGAAACTTTCTCTCATAGCCAAGACTATAGTCACTGGATTTTTAACCAGCTATTTTTTCCCCGGTGGCAACTGAGTAACTATGGCTGAAGCAGTAGTATCAACTCCGTCAGCGTAAGGGTTTGCTACACCATGATCTAGTTCATAATGTTGTTTACTTTTTGTGTCTACTATAACCCTGGCGCTTTGAGGATGAAGAGTTTTAAGAAATGGATAAACCTGACCATTCATATGTTTTCCATTGATGACATCTTTTCTTACTCCTACTTCAACTGTTGATCCTGACTGTATTTCTATTACTGCGCCATTTTCATCTAAGTAACCCGCCGCAGTGACGCGATACATAGGTTCGTTAGCTATTTGGTTTGAATTAGGATTGGAACTGCGCCTTCTTGCTCCAAACATTTGTGAACTTATTTCTATAAAGAAGAAACAGAAATTGATGAATTCTAAAACTTAAGATTCCGATAAAAATTGTCTGACGTCGGGTAATTGTGGTTTTCAATTGATTGCAAAGATTTTATCCAACTTCAGATCATACAATAACATTTCTCCTTAAGGATATTTTAATTATAAATTATAATTCATTTTTTAATAGATACCAAAGCTTATACTCGAGAAAAAAATAACACGGATTAACATTTTTTATTAAACAAAAAGCTACTTGACATTTTTTGCTTTTACTTTCGCTTTAGAAGAAACTGCTGTTATAAATTTCGTATCTATTTCTAAGATAATTAAGTGCTGATGTCATTCCTTTGTAACATTGTTTGTAATTCTGTTTAATTATGATGTATTTAGTTATTTCAATTTTTTAAAAGGGCACTGTAATATAATTATGTTCAATTTGAATGATTTTGGGTAGGAAATAATACAACTGCAATTAAAAATGCTTAAAAATTAGAGATGTTAGATAATATATACTTACCAATAGAATTAAGAAAGACTACTAAAGTTAACAACAAAGTACCGTTAAGAATATTCATATTCTTTAAATAGAGGAAACTGGCTGGTGGGTAATTTCGTAATTCTGTATGCAGTACGTCTAATGGATACTCTGCAATAGTATTTTACACCTATATATACGAGTCCAGGTAAGCCCAGCTAGGAGACATTCGCTTCGGAAAGACGCGGGTAACTTCCACCTCCATTTCTTCTGAAGAGGAGGATTAGTGGTAATTTCGAACGGTGATCTGCCCGCTGGTGACGTCGCCCAGCCCCGTAGATACGAAATATCTATAGGGTTGCTTCGGGGCGACTAAATGTTAATATAAAATTTCAATAGCATAATTTTGTACAACATAACAATACTGGTATCCAAAAAATACCTTGAATTAGATTTAGATTTCATGATCATATTTGATTTCTATAAATGATATTTCTACCTTGTGCATAATGTTAATATGTTGTTGTACTTCTCGAATTTTCAATTTTTTTGTTACTTTTGTTACAATGTATTTAACCTAAATTCCTAGAGGATCCGAAAAGAGATTTTCGTTGTTTTTTAATGTTATCTTATGTTGGGCATGCTTAAAAGTTTTCAAGAACGTATTTTGTTGGGTTTCGGGAATGTTGAGATTTTTTCTCAATTATGTTATAATTTATATAACAGAAATTTCTAAAAGAAATCGGGGAGTTACCATTGGGACAAGTTATGTAACAGAAATTCTGTGAGAATTCGAAAAGGGTGACTTCTTTTGTTAGAAAATGTGTTTTGTTATTTAAAGTTTATTAACAAATTTTCAAGAAAAAAAGTTTCCTGAGTTCGTGTATGTTAAGATTTTTTGTTAGATTTGTTCAAAGTGACGTAAAGAAATTCTGAGAGGAACGGAAAATAGTCACTTTTTTGTTGAAAAAGGTGTTATCTTATGTTAGGCTTGTTTGCAAATTTTCAAGAAGTTAAGTTTGCTGTTTTTCGCGAATGTTTAGGTTTTTGCTACTGTTGTTACAAGTTATATGAAACAGAAATTCTGAGAGATAGGTTTTTTTAAATTTTTCTAAATGTTAGAGAGAAGGATTCACAAATTTTAAAAGTTTTGGAGGTTTCAACTTTGCGTTTTTATAACAAACAATGGATCAGCGATAACTCGATGTGGCATTACCGAATACGGGAGTTACGAAGTGTGTCGCTAAAAAGCACACGCTAGCTTAACGTTTGAGAAACATAGAAGTAAGTCGCTAAAGCTCGCTCGTCATTGGTAGACTAAGCCCAACTTTGAAGCTTTTTTTGTGTCCAAACTAATAAGCTTCGAATAACTTTTTGCTAGAGGACTTTTTTGTGCACTACCAGATAGTACAAAGCGGTTATATAGGTGGTGGGACACCCTGTATACTTGAACAAACACGTATATTATTTAAATGATTGTAAAATTATTTAAGCAAATTATTCTATTTTTATACTTGTTGACAGTACTCACAATATGCAGAAAATACGTTCAAATCGCGAATTACGTGCAAAAAAATGTTTAAGGAAATTAAAATTATTTAAACGATATATAATTAGTTAACATATGACTGGATAATCCTGACTGAACAATTATTAATGATTAGTTATGAAAAACTTTCAATAAGCCTTAATAAACTGCAATATTAAGTAAAATTCAAATGTGGTACTTATGGGATTTTCTCTGGAGACCCATGAGAGTGGATTAGTCATTCTGCTTCAAAATTTATTATTGATTCTTATTCTCTGGCGAATAGTGGAAACAATACTGAAATACAGAATTATTTGTAACATTATCGTGTTTAGATATTATATTTACAAAAAGCTTACTTTTTCCCATGTTAAATCAATATAAAACTTCATTGTACACCCGAAAGTCGAAAATAGATACAGCTCGGGGCTCTGTATGGATTTACGATCCCTCGCCGCAGGTATAAAGCAGGTATACGAGGCGGCGCCGTAAGCACATATAGGAAATTTTATTTGCAAGGAAAAGATTATTACCGAGAATTACCGAAGGAAAAGACGATTTGATGCAGTACCGACAAGCAGTACGGCACTGGAAAGGGATGCCCACGGACGCGCTGATATCCCAAGTGTGAGTGTGTGCACGCTGATACCCTATAATCGACGTTCTTCAAATCGCTTTTCTGGTGTAATTGCGTGGCCCCTAAATATTATCCGGTTTCGCTCAAATTTGGAGAACATTTTTTTGGCATTCGGACGAAACTTGGCGATTTGTTTATTGAATTTTTTGAACTCAAATTTGATAGAATTTTTATTTTTATCGGAAATACATATACGAAGTCTCAAGTCGATTGGATGTGTAAAAATTAAAATACAAGATTTCACATAACATATGTCCTACATAGCAAGTCAAATAAAATATTGTAAAAAACCTGGCGTCTGTTTCATTTTCAGAGTTTTAATGCATTTTGATACGGATTTTGTCGTTAAATCATGTAAAATTAACAATTAATCATTACTATGAAAACTAAACGACAACAGTCTGTCAACGACTACATGCGTCTTGATGCAATTGTCTTACATATTTGTATTGACCATTCAAAAAGGCATACTTCACTTCAAAGGCGATAACATGTAAAAAAAACTAAGTCTATGACTTTCAAAGAATGAAATCGTTGTTCTGTAGAACAACGGAAGTTTAGAAATTTTCGCATCATAATCATAATTTAAGTATAGTCTTTTGTTCACGGAAAACAACGGGGATCATTTTTGTTGCAGCTAATTTTGTATGCATTCGAAATAATACTTTTTTTCTCAAAATGAGAATACTTCAGTTGTGAAGCTGTAAAACTATATAGCTGAATTTTCATTTTCCGCTGTATCATTTTTTTTGAAACTCAAAAAAACACCAAATCAGTGTACTTTTAAGGATCAGCGTTTTTCTGTGTTCATCGCATCGCCAAATCTTGCAAATTTTTCCTAAAAATGGGCAAAATTCATGAAATATAAAACAAATCCTATTATTTAAGTCTGGATCAAGAACACGCATAATTGTTACGTTATTTCTGACAATCATAAAAAATATTTAATCCTGCAATAAATGATTCTTCGCTTGAGTTCCTTTTTATCAGATGCTACGTCGGATCTAGGTCACTTCTATTTATTATATTATTAATTTATTATATATTAATCTTTAACTTCACAGAAATTTACATTTTTAAACTTTTTGATGACCATAATGATTACTCAATATTAGTAGAACTGATTGCAAGTCTTAAATAATTATACTTATAATATCTGCGTATTTATCTCCACTCGTCTTGAACGTGAAAGAAGTCAAATATAACTTGTTATATGCATTTTTAGAAGATAAAAATTAAAATTTTCCATACGATCGGGTTTCAATTAATATAATTAAATTGATAGAAATTATTTGTATACCAGTACAATGCATTAAGGGAGAGTCGGGTCGTACCGGACACCGAGATTTTAGTAATACCCATGTAAAAAATGTCCTGGCAATCTGGTTACAGGTCTGGCCCAAGTCTGGGTGTTTGAAATGATAGAAAATAAGAAATTCACAATATCAAAACAAGACCTTATTTTTTTATCACTATGATAGACTGGCCTGGCTCAGGTCTGGCGCTGGTGAGCTACACAATATCAACAATTGTAAGTTCGGTCTGGAAGGTGATAGAAAATAAAAAAGTTCGCACTAGCAACGCAATAATTTTTTTTGATACCTTGAATTACTGTTCTGGCCCAGTTTTGGCGCTGATCAGCTAGCCAAGAAAAAAATAAAATATAAGTTCGATCAGTAAATTTTTTTCGACGTTCCGAAAAAGTTACACGGCATCTATGATGAAAATTTCTTTTAACCACAGGTGCTTGTGGTGAAAAATTATTTTTTCCTAAGTAATTAAAAAAGTAAAGTTGTCAGTCTGACCTTAGCCTAGTCAGAAAAAAACGTTACACTTTTGGCCAGGCCAAGGCCAGACATTTTTGTACACAGGCAGGAGCCAAAATTTTGTAGAAGCATAATTTAGATATTATGTGTCTCCATAACTACATTATTTTTTAAAATTTGCACATATGTAGTTTCGGGCTTTTTCCATAAAATTTTCTATAGAAAACTGTAGAAATTTTGTCTTTTTGTCTTGAAAATTCAATTATTTTGTAGAAAAGTCATTTTTTTTAAATTTGAAGTTCATTTTTAAATAAAAACTTTACTATTATATTTCAGTTAAAAATTGATATTTTTCAGTATAACGATTTACCTATTTGGTGAAAATTTATGTCATTTCTTGAAAATAAAGATTTCAAATATTGGACAAAGCAATTGAAGGAAAATCCTGATGTCCTGATGGGCTGCAGTTGGCAGTTTTTTTTAAAACTCATAATATGAAATGTGACGCACATGTTACTTTTCTTCAATATGCTTTCAAATATGGCTACCTAATTGACGAAAGAAAAATTTCACGCTAAATTTCACACTCAAAAAAAGAAACCACATCGTCATTTTGAAACCTTCTTAAAAAGTGTAGCGAGTTGATCTCACGTGTCGGTGCAAACATTCACCCTCGAGTGTGATGGGCCATGGAATATGATCTACGTTATGGCATAATGTCGAATTATTACTGCGCCCTATTCTTATACACACCCCCGCTTGCATTATATAGCGAACCGTTGGACTTACTTTCCCACAGAAACACCCTCATGAAATTGAAACTGCTATACTATCATCGTCGCGTTTGCAGAAAAATTGCCCGACATGAGTATAGAAGCACTTTATGATCCAAAGGCGTACAAGAGATCAATATACTATTTTTATAGTTTCAAAAATGATTTAGTTTACAGGTGGAAAACACTGGTCCGGCCCAGACCAGACAGTCTGGTTTCAACGGCTAGTCAGCTGCTGGCTGGACTCCTTTTATTTTTCTAATTACTTGAAAAAAATCATTCTCCACTATAAACGTATTTAACTGATCAGAGCCAAACTTTACCAGACCAGACTGTCAAGATGACCAGAAAATAAGTCTTGTTTTTATACTGGAATGGAATGGAAGCTTCTAATGAGTCCCCTAAGGGTTTACATTTTTCTTGCACTTTATTCCCTATTCCTCTACACGCCCCCCACACACTTTCTTGGCGGTGGGAGGGGGACCTACAGTTTAAGGTGGGTTCCGAACCACCAAGAACAACAGCCTTAAGTACTTAGAGAACCTTTTTCTCTAGAGGTACCGATCCCACGACGTTTCGGAGGTGAACAACTCCCTTTCTAGGCTAGTGTTCACCGCATAGGCTACCGAGGCTCTTCCAGAGTGCGAGGGCGGGAATCGAACCCGCAAGCCGACAGAGTGGGTCCAAAGCCTATGCTTTAGCCCCCATGGCCATCGTCCCACTTTGTTTTTATACTGTGAATTTCTTATTTTAAGAGAAAAACTCCGATCCTCAAAGGTGTTGTTTTGAGCTGCAACCAAAGTGAGACAAAGAAGAATGAGAATACAGCTATGTTTATGTTATAGTTTCATACTTGAAGTATTCTCATTTAGTGAAAAAAGGTATTATTTCGAATGCTTAACAAATGAGCTGCAACAAAACTGATCCTGCTCCTTTTCTGTGTTATATCATATTTTTATATTATTTCTACAATATTTACTGATCAAGCTTAGAACTTTTTTTTATTCTGGGATAGTTTATCAGCGCCAGTTCTGGGTCAGATCAGATCTTCTAGACAAATTTAGAATTTGTATTGCTCGATTGTTGAACATTATTTTTTATTTAATAGTTACGAAAGATTGAACTAAAAACTTTTGAACTTTAATTGAATAATTGAATCTGGTGAATTTGGACACACGATAGTAGTAATCTAACCTTAAAAGTATGTACTCACGAAGATAAATGGGTCTTCAATCATTGTCATTGTGAGCAAAGTGGAAAATAGTGATTTGCCACAATATCTGACAAGAAAATCACCATCATCTTAAAAAAAAATTATTTAAAAGTGTTTTAACTTTTTATACACTATGTTTATAATTATGTTTTACTTTGTCTTACGAAGAAAGAAGTTTTAAAACTATGAAGGGTATTTTTATATTATAATAGCACACATTTGAACTTTTACAAGGTCATTTTTTATCATTAACCCTTAACTGGCACAACTCATTTTTATTAAGTGAATGGCACAAAGGGTATTTTTCACCCCAGGTGTTCAAACGTGTTTTGCGCATCCGGTATTGAATATTTTTGCACAAAAAAATTATCTAAAGTAGTTTAAGATATGCTTTTTAAAATGGAATCGGTTTTACAGCCATTAGTTTCATTTAAGTTACATGCCACATGGTCACATTCTCGAATTTAGTACGCTCACAAATTTGTTGGGATATTTTTTACCTATAGTGCCAGTTAAAGGTTATAGGCCGAAAATATCTAAGGTATATGAAAAAGGCACATTACAAATTTTCAACTCCCATAGACTGTGATTTCCTCAATTTTATGTATATTATTCTGAATGAAGCTAGGGTATATAGCTATTTGTAATACAAGTGCGCAAAATAGGTAATTGGCGGAGAGTGTGAAACTTTCAGTATAAGCTCAAGGGAAATGCTATAATCAATTATAGGAAGAGTATTTACCACTTTTTACACCTTTTCACCAAATTTCCGATTCCGTTTGGTGTCATTCAACCAAATTTCTGTATAATGTGTTTGCAGAATTTTTACTTTTTGCTTATCCCGATAGTTCGCATACGCATTTATTGCTTATTCTCGCATACTGTGTTGGATTGAAGCTATTTGCATATCGTTTAGACTTTAGAGGCATGGAAGTTCTCATTTTCGAGGTGGGTGTTGCGCAAAAATTGTTTGCACTGATGCCAAACATCCTTTTGTTGAAATACTTATTGCTTTGGCGTAAGTCGTTTGTCATTTTTACACACCAGAAATGTATACTACTAAGCGTTTAAAGGCCTTGAACCACGGGTTAAACATGTCTTTTCATTTATAAAAAATTGCGCAAATATTTTTCCACAAATGATAAAAAGGGGGAGGCGGGTAATACTTCAAGTGGCAGAAAATTTAAGAACAGCATTTTTCCCACGAAGTTACACGCATTTGTATTTTGACGTCTATTGAAAAACACCTTTTATGAAGAAGACAATAAAAATGAAGATATTCTGTAAATCCCAACTTTTTTTTATTTCTTAATACCCTTTAAAATTTTACACTTTTTTAAAGAATGCATCCTATATAATGAAAACATAGTTTGGCCCGTATAAAACGCATAGGATTTCTTCCTTATAAAAGACCAAATTAACCACAAAGTGAACTAATGTGAATTAGGTCAGAAACGACAAAATTGCGAAGAAAAATTTGTAAGTGATATTTTTAATAAACGACAAAATTCAAGTACTCGTAACTTCGTGAAAAAAGTTTGTTCTTAAATCGGACAAATACGTTTCGCCAATTTTTTGTAGAGTAGAGCATGCGTGCTTTGAGAACATGGAGAAAAATTCAGATTCAAAATCTTGCATTTAGTACTAGAAGTATAGTAATTCATTTTTACGTTGATTTTTTCGGGATGAGTGCAATATATTTTATATTTGAAACTAGGCATATAGCACCTCACGTAAGTATGGCTAGTGTGAAACTCATCCCCAGAATATCCTTATGAAATAAATGAAAATTCTTTTAACAAAAAAATTCTAGATATTGAATAATGATGGTATAATATAATTCAGCCAAATTTAATAATGTCGAATGTGGCTTTAACAAATTTCCAAATTACTTGGATAAGTTTAATTTCACAAGTTCATATATAGTTTTATTTGGCAATTTTTTCGCATCCCACTGAATTAGTACAAAAATGAGTTATGCATTCAGAATGTAATTCAGAAGAGATTAAAATTTTCATTTTTCACACCCCGGGGGATTTCTCGCATGCCAATGATTCAACAGCTTCCTGCTTTTTTCGTTCTAGAGTCTAATGGTGCCAGATGATGCCACGTATCACATAAAAGATTACCGCGTGTTTGTTAAGAGATTCGCCATGGTCTGCTTCCCGTAGCGAAACGCTAAGTGCATCCCTCTATTATGTACGCCACTATATAATATATATGTAAACTTAAGTGAGCAGTATCTAGTTTGTGATAGTCAAAGTTGTCGATCATGATCTTTATAAATATTTCAAATCCAAATATAAGTATTCGAAATTTTATAATAAATACGTGATCATTAACACTCAAAATAACGATCAATCTGAGGTTTCCAATTTTCACAGTTACTACAGTTGAAATAAATTTTTCTCGATTGGTTTTAGATTGTATAACGTTTTGAAATATTCAGTTATTAATTATTTGTTATTAAAGAGTGATTATATATAATGAGAAGTACCTTGCAATAGAAGCATGTTCCATTAATAATCATTAATCGTAATGTACACTCGATGGCACCTTGAAATATTTTGTTTAACTGTATGCAAGCTTTTAAATTTGGTATTTTACAGCAGTTCAAAGTTAAACATTAAAGAAATTTGGTTTCTAAAGGCGTTTCATTTTTTAAATATCCAGATTTAAAGAAAGTTTATCATATTGAAAATATGCTCTTATACGTTTGTAAATGCACTCATTTAGAATCTTGCAAAATTGTTTAAGGATTCAGCTGTCTGTATGAAAAAATAACAAAAATGTTATTAGTAAAAAGTGTTTCAGGTGATGGCGCTGGGGTAATTTCGGCAGTGAAAAAATAAAGTTCAACGGGGGTAAAATGTGGAGATTATCCTTCCATTGGGCAATTTTCATTTTAATCATGCCGATGTTCACATAAATATTTCACTAGACCAACAATAATATTTTTTGGCCAAAAAAAACGAGAATCAAGTGCTCAAAGGATTAGATTAGTGTA
>JAWWLR010000092.1:57988805-57998871 GCA_035041075.1 Acraspis erinacei | reverse complement strand
GGGTAAAAACCAGGCTTTGTCCAATATGTCGGGGCACACTGCTCTCATCAGATCACTTGATTGCATTATAAATGTGTTCGTGACTGATGATATATACCGGGACAGCCCCGTGCAAAATATTCCAAAAAATATAAAATCCAACTAACCAAAAATATCTTCGACATGTTGGGCAATAACCATCTTAAGCCTGTGACAACATTACATAATAATAATAATAATAATAATATTATAAATAAGGTTCATTTACACAGAGTTCCGGGTCAATTCATTCAAATTTTACTAAAATTTCAATTCAATCATTTCAAAACTTGTAGGCTTGAAATTTCTATAGTTTAATTAAACTAAATAATAATTTTAGAATCTTTAATTCTATATTTCAATATAAATTTTTTTACTTTACAAAAATTTAATCTAAAATAATTTTATTTTAAACATTCGAAAATATCAAACGATTTAAATGTGATATTACCCAATTTTTAATATTAATATAAGAAACAATAAGTTACGGAATATTTTTAATTAAAAATTGTTTATTTTTAAACACCATTAATTTGATCATGTTTAATTTTGACCAAATTCAAGTGGAAAACATGCTATTGTTTTTACTTTAATTTTAAATTTTAAATACAGAGTTGTTCAGTGTTAGGACTTTTAAATTCTTTAATAATAATAATAGTAATAATAATTATTATTATTATACGAGACGGTATAAGGGGAGCAGATTTTTAGATTGATCCAAAATTCACGTGTTGTTTCTTTAAATAACACGGTTGTTCCGCAACCCTGTTCTGACCCACGTAAGGTTTAAACATGATATTAAAACATCTTAAATTATTGTCAATTTTTAATTAAATTTGCAATCATTGTAGTAATGTTCTCTGAATTAAAAAATGAAATGGCCTTCTAAAGATTTTACCGTCTTTTTATATTTTATTTAAATATTAACAATTTATTTCGAATTATTAAAGATGAATTAGAGTATCGACTGACGAAGATTTATTTAATTTTTTATCATCTATCTCTGTCGTTTTTTTAAATGAATTTTCCAAATGAGCGCTCGAATAGAGACCGCGGTACCGTGTTTGTTTTCTTCAGTCCAAAGAAGAAAAACAAATGGAGGGGCAAGGCGGAAAAAAGTGACACGAAGGGTGCATCGAATCTCGTGGGAATTAAGTACATCGGGGTCGTGCCAAGACGAGACGCACGCGCCCTTAACATCAACACACATGTGTTTATGATTCCAAAATATTTTTTAAAAGGGTTTTCAAAATATTCTGAAGTTAATAAAAGAATGAAGGAAGCGCATCTTTCCTTTTTTATATCCACATTAGAACAATATTGAACTATAAATCAAATAGTAATATTTAATATAAAAAATATAAAAGTATTACAATTTTATAAGAATTGTGACTCCTCCGCCCATGTGATCTTTTCCTCCCTTTTGAAAAAAGTGCTACTTTTTGACAGCGGTACAAAATATAAAAATGCCTAATTATAACCTATCTTGATGTAGAGGGTTGATTTATGTTTTCGAGGGTGGCTAAACTATATTTCATTTTTTATTTGAGAGTTTTACAAACCATAAAAATCGGCAATTATGTTTTATAATTTAGGGGGATGTTTTTCTTCATGTGTTTCAAATAAAAAAATCAGAGTAACCCCTTCCTACGTAAAACTATACATTTTTTACTCAATACATGGATGCTTACACTGTTAACTAGATTTCTAGCGATTTGAAAGAATTTCAACAAAAAAGGGATTTTAAGGTATTTCAAAGGACTGCATAGTATGTCACAGAACTAGAGTATTTTTACGGAATTTATCAAGATTTCCAAAGCTTTTTAGGAATGTCATAAGATTTTAAGGGATTTCAAAAGATTTCAGGGTATTACAAAAGTGGTAGGGTGTTTCAAATAATTTCAAAGGATTACGATAGGTTTTACTGATTTAAAATTATTGAAAAAGATTTCAAGAGTTTGAAAAATTGCACAGTATATAATTTGAGAAAAAACCTAAATTTCTTAAGGGCTTTTACAAGATTTTAAGGGACTTCAAGGAATTATGTCAGATTTCAAGATATTTTAGAGATTCTGGGAGGTTTTAAGGAAGTAGGCAGGATTTCCGTGGATTACAAAGGATTTTAAGGGACTTAGAGGGATTTTTGAGGATTTTAAAAGGATTTAAAGACATACTTCAGTGGATTTGAATTTGATTTCGAAGATTTTAAAGGATTTCATAAAATTTCAATACATTTTAGGGAATTTCAAACAATTTTAAGACACTTTAACGGGTTCTAAGATATTTAAAAGTATATCCACGAATTTTAGTGGATTTAAAAAGATATAACGGAATTTAAAGTGTTTCCGACTATTATAAAGGATTTTAAGGGATTTCAAGGAATTGTGTTGACTTTTAAAATATTTTAAGGGATTTCCAGAGATTCGCAAAGATCCCCACGGGTTTTATAGATTTTAAGAGATTTACCGAGTTTATAAACAATATCCATATTCATAAATAATTTTAAAATAAATAAAACAATATTAAGAAGTTTACACAATTTTCAAAAGTATTCATGGGATTTCAAAAGATTGCAAACATATCTAGGGATTTCACGAGATTTCATGAAAGATGTACAGTGAGCCTTTTCACGAGATTTCGTAAATGGTTAACTCCTCGACTCTGTATATCATATTTATTGGTGGTTTATACGTAATATGAAATATTTCATAACAAAAATGAAATAAAAGAAATAATGTTGATTTGGGCCTAGCCTTGTTATACTGTCAAGGTTTAAGAAATTCGGTGTATGAGGCGCGATAGGGGACGGGGTATAGATTTGTAGATTAATCTAGAATTCCCGTGCTGATTATTCAAACAATACGTTCGTTCTACAACATTGCTTCAACTCAGATCACTGATCAATCTCTACACGCGGACCAAACTGTGTTTCCTCTACACCAAATTCTTTAAGAATACTCTCATTACCGACTTTGTCCATTAGCGTCTTACCGCAGAAATTGCGCAGGAATTTAATGCTAACCACGATCATTTTACTCTTATTCTTGTTTTGGTAGATCTAGGTCTGACTAGCATACAGCACACTGGGTGCAAGTATACAATTATATATTGCTATTTGAGCTTTATTTGTTATATTTTTACTTCTGGTAATGGTTCCTACATTGCAATAACCTTCCCACCCTCGTTTATACGTCTGTCTATTGCATGCTGTTTTTCACCTTTTCCTTCAAAGACCATAATTCTTGTTTTATTCACGGTTATTTTAAAACCCATGTTCTTCATGCTGGTATTCAGTCTGCTCAACAGTCTCTGCAAGCTTTTGATTGATTCTCCCATTACAACCTTATTATCTACAAACGCTAACCCACGTACCTTCACTGTACCGAGATCCATACCTTCTTCGTCGAGGAGGGCCATTCTTAGCCAATTATCCATGAATATAGCAAAGAACCAAGAAGAAATAATGCATCCTTGTCTAACACCTCGCTTTCCGGGAAATTGGTCTTAAAATTTGGAAGACACTATAAATAAATAAATAAATATATATATATATATATATATATATAATGAACAATATATAATATTCGTAACAATTATATGAAGTTAGCTGATCTTTAGTAAAATTTAGTTTAGTTTCACGGTTATGCTTACCTACTTTGGGCATGTTTTTTTTGCGCGTAATTTTCACTCCAAAATGTGGGTAAAGATTATTCTTAGTTTTTTTTGTATTAATGAAGTTTCTAAGAGATTTTGGGGAAAAAGAATAAAAGTTGGATGCGTGTACGTACTGAATAATGGGAAGAAGCTTTTGGGTTTTAAAGCAAAAGATCTGTAGAAATTTGATATTAGTAGCAATATTGAGAACAAGTTTTATAATCAGCATTTTTACCGCTGACTCGTTTTTTTTTATTAAAAAATTGAAAAATGTGTTTTTGTCATGGCGATGAAAGATCTTTATGCTGACAGATTCTCATTTTTTAAGGAATTAAATTGCTTTTAAAAATGAATAAATTTTTAGCAGGTTATGCTTGAGTATCAAAGTGATTTTTCTGCTTTTAAAATTGCCTTTAATCAACATAGACCAATAAAATAATGTGCAGTTTTTTGTCTAAGATAATTGGTAGTTGCTAATCGATTGCATGTTAAATATACAACACATTTTGAATCTCGTACATTTCGTATAATATATCGAAAAATCTATCACTGCACAAGCGCAAAATGTGTTTAAATAACATATTTGGATTATTTTTTCCTGAAGTGGGACTATTCACTTCGTATAAAAGGAGTACCATCTGGATAAAATTGCAACATGTTAAAAAAATAAAATAAAATATAGGTTAAGTGGCTAATATAATTCATGTGATGGTATTGCTATCTTTGAACTGAATGTTCCAACTTTAATTTGGTATAATTAACTCTCCCAAATTGTTCAGCATTTATCAATATTATCACAGAAAAAACACAACTGAATTTTCTTTCCTGGTAATTTTCAAGTAGATTCGAGTAGATTCTACTAGAAGTAAATACATGATAACCAATTAACCATTTCCAATGTGGTGGGTAAATCCTAACCCGTGACGGTAATTTTTGTTGCAGGTAAACATTTCTTTACAATAGCTGCAAAGATTACATTTCGCTTTTTTGTGATGACACCAAAATTTTTTCTGTTTACCTTGTACTAGTTTCCCCTACAGTTTGAATATTCTATTTCCACGTTCTAATGTTTTTTCTAATTTGAGAATAGTGCAAGACTTCAGATTCATGAATTACATCTTATCGAGTTTTAGAGGTAGTTTTTCATCATGTAAGGGGTCTATAAGTTATTTTTCAACATGCAATAGAGTGCAACACAGTTTCTCCTTTGTGTGGAGTGGCGCATATAAAATAATATGAAAATGAAAAAAAATTAATTTGTCTCCCAAGACTGACTTCTATGCTTAAGAATAGTTTGATCTCTTATAGATAACGTTTTCCAATAATTATTTATCGTTATTTTGCATAAAGTATAATTCTTTATTCGCAAAGGAACGAAGATTATTGATAGTAATTTATTTAAGTTTTCGAGTCACCCAATTAATCAAATAATCGGTATCAGATACAAATCCTTAAAAGGGACCAAAGTTGTTTTTTCCTCTTATAAAAGGTAGGTATTGGATCCGGACCAGGTGAAGCTTGGAAAGCAGCCGCTTCTGTACAAATTTATTTTCTCTCAAAGAGGAATAGAAGAAGTACCAACCGGTGAGGTGCACTAGGTCTCGTGGGAATCGGATACATCGGGTCGGGTCAAAAGCGAGAGGCACACGATTCCTCTTGCTCTTGAGGGACCCCAAGTGCTGGGATGAGCCTTCAGCCAGCCAGCGCCAGCGTCCCGGTCGGGTTACATACGTCCCGGACCGTGTTCCGCATCGGCTCCAAAGGGAGGAACTGGCAACCGGGAACGGGAATAGTCATCTGCAGCGACCTGGCCTGGCATTGATGCAGCCGACCCCAATGGATCCACAGAAGTGTTTACTTGTCGATGCGATGGATGCTTTGGTTACGCGGGGGATGAACTGCAAACAATGATCAGGTTTCATCCGCGCTCCTTTCTGGCTTTCCATCCTTCTTTCCATTCCTTTCCATCCAACTCCTCTCTTCAAAACTGAATGTTTAAAAATTAATCCAAAGGGTTAATAAAAACAGTTGTCACGGTCGTTCCCGCTTTTATTTAATCCTCTTGTCCTCCTTCAAATTTGAAAAATCCTCTAAAATACCTAAAATCGAAAATGTTGATCCAACTTTGCCCTTTAGAGCCTTTTTTACAAAGTTTCGAATAATTAATTAAGAATTATAAGAAAAAATTGAAAATATTAGAAACCAAGAGGCTTTGAAAGAGATTCTTTTTAATGATACCAATTTCAAATATTCCCAAAAAGATTTATTTGCTAACTCTGTACTTTCAAATCGAATGTCCTGAAAACTTTTTCTGTCATAGGCCTAATAATATTCTAAAAATGTCCAGTGTCCAAAATACGTCCTGAAATCATCTGTTGGATATTATTATTTATTTATTATTTTTATTTGAAATAAAATAGAAAGTTTTTAGAAGGTTCCAATAATGGTTTTTACCACCTCGTCCAAAAACGTGCTTACAACTTTAGAATGCCCTAAAAACGTCACTAAATTTGATGCCCACTAGGAGGCTTCACAGTCCAAAATTCTCTAAATGCACGGTAAGTAAGGAAATTTTTTACGAAAATAGGGGAATAAATTATTTTAAATAAATATAATGCATTTAATAATATTAAATTCCAATTTAAAAGCTTGAAATTCCTAATATTTCACGGAAAAGTATTGCATCTTTAACAAAATAGATATATTTAAACCAAATAGTTGCATTTTAACCAAAAAGATGAATTTTTGATGAAAAAGAATAATTTTCTGTTAAAAAAGACAAACTTTCAACGAAATTCATGCATTTTTAACTAAAATCTACCTTTCAACAAAAACTTAATTTTCAACCATATTTTTTATTTCACAACTAAATAGTTGAATTTTCTACTAGATTGTTGAAATTTTGAATCAACACGATGATTTTTTTACAAAACAATTTAATTTTAGGTTTAGACCCTTAAATATACATTTTCAACAAAAAGTTTATTTTGAACTAAATGTTTGAATTTTTAATAAAATATTTGGTTTTCCTGCAAAAGAGTTCAATTTTCATATTTCAACAAAAAAGATTTTAAGTTTAAATTTTTTTAACAGAATAATTAAATTCTCAATAAAATAACTAAGTCTTTAAACAAAAAATATCAATTTTCACCAAAAATAGTTGGATTTTCTTATCGGGTTCTATTATATAAATTAATGGAACCTAAAAAGTAATTTAATTTGGTTAGAAATTCAGATGAAAAACAAGAAAAAGGGTTACAGAAACCAAATTTTGGAAATCGAAAAAAGTATGTAAAAAAGTAGCGTGTATTACGAGCCTCTAATAAAGTATAATTAATTTTGTGTTGATTGTTATATGGCTTGGTTTTTACACATTAGCAAACTGCGTATTTAAAAATTTGCTATCTTTATAATTTTGTTCTTTCTTTCTTTAATTTTGTATCTTTTTTACATTATAATATTTTTTTAAATGTAATTAAAAAAGGTTCAAAAACATCTGAAAAATTTTAAATTATGAAAATACATTAGAAATAAAGGTGGCGGGTTTCCACGGAGCTTATGCCAGGAAGGTCATGTTCGGATCGAATATTTAGCTTAAGGCAAATCACGGAAAAAAGTTTGAGAGCAGGGAAACAAGTTTTCTGTGCATTGGTTGACCTAGAAAAAGCTTTTTCAAGGTAGATAGAAGATTAGAAGTAAATGGGAAACTATAAGTGACTGTTTCGATATTATGCATGGCGTTAGATTGACTCTGCACAAGCGGTGAAGTTTTCATTTTTTGAAGGGAGGGTGAGTGAGAATAGGGGAAAGCAGGGGTGGCCCTCTTACGATGATATTGACTTCTTATTTCTAGTAGATACTGTAGGCATTTTTTCGAATTTTTTGGCCCAAATCTAATCTGGTTCAAAGACCGGCCTTACAGACCCACCTTTAACGTCGAATGAAACAAAAAAAGAAAAAGTAGGTTTATCAAATACACATTTTTGAGCTTTTCCAATCATTTCTTTACAGCTTACTTAGAAAAATACTTTTTAACAACTCAGTGTTCTGTGGTGAAGATAATAAACTAAAAAGAAATTGATAATAATAAGGAATCAATTTTTCAATCTTTGAGCTTCTTGAAATGTTGTCTGATGTATTTCTATCAATGGAAAGTGCTAAAGTGTTAAGTTAATTTTCAAAGCTAAATAAAAAAAAGAAATTCACCATAAAGGTGAATATAAAGCTTGCTAATGAAGAAGTGCTTAAAAAAATGAAATCCCGTTTTTTTTCGAAAACATAACCCTGTAAAAATGAAAACTGGTGAACTGTAGCACTTATATTGTTAAAAGTGAAGCATTGCTTCGAATGGTTGAATTGTATTAATGTAAGATAAAACGAAATCTGGACCTTTAGGAAAAACTTTGAGTAAACTTCAGAATGGCACTAGGTAGGATAGGATTGTGATTAATAATAATTATTCCAGAAAGTTGGATATTATTAGAATCATGAGAGTGAGAGCGATGTTACTGGTGATTACGAATCGCAATTCGCAACCCTTTCGTGCGTGAATGGTCGAGGACGAAAGCATGCCTGCGGGGGTGCTATATCCATTACGCTTATTACAACCCCCGAACATCCCTTAACCATCCGCTCTCTCTCTCTAACCGCCCACCCTTTTACGCGAATGAACATCGATCGACACCCTACTAGGAACCGTCCGGCTGCTCGTCAACGCGCCAGGTAACCCAATCCATCCACTACCATCAATTTTCAACCAACAAAGATAAATTTTCAGCCAAAAATGAAATAGCCAAATTGTCAGTTAAAAAAATTAATTTTCAACCAAAAAAGAAATGCATAACAAAATAGTTGAAATTTTTATTGAACCAGAGGAATCTTTAATTAAGATTATAAATGTTTAACTAAAAAAATGATTTTTTAGCAAAGAAGTTAAACTTTCAGCCATGTAATTGAATTTTCAGCCTAAGAAGATGAATACTCAATGAAAAATGTAATAGTTGAATTTTCAATCAGAGTTAATTTTTCAAACTGAAGAGAAGAATATTCCGAGTAAAAAAGCGTTTACTTGTCTCAAGTCGAGCCTGGTCTTGGCTAAGACGACATTTTATTGTCTCAAGATGAGCCTTGTCTTGGCTGACATGGTTGAACCTTTTTCGACTCATAAATGAAATTAAAATTGATGACTGAAAAGTTTGTAATTATTCAATTAGACCTTTTAATTCAAAAATTTCAGATTATCATAAAAACGTTTTGAATTTTCTTGAAAAATCGAAAATTCAAATTTTGACGGCATAAAAAATAATGGAACTTCCAAAAATTAGACTTTTTCGGCCAAACTATTCAAAATATGGTAAAAGATGATTAGACAAAAATTGTGCATGTGAAAAAGACCTACAAATTTGTTATCAATCACTTTTTGATAGGATGTGCAGTTTTCGCTTTAATTGTGAAAAACATACATAACAGTAAAAAAAAATCTGCCTACTGCATGGGCACATTCTCATTACAACTTTTGTCTTTTAATGTTTTTTTCGTTTTGTGTGGGGGGTTCCCAAAAATTTATTTTTTGTATAGTTTTAATGGATTTGTTTACGACTAAAAAACCATAAATAGAACTATCAAAAAATGTATGTCTGTATGTATGTCTGTATGTCTGTCTGTGTGTACGATAACTTTTGAAAAAATTAATCTATTAGAGTAGCCTTTGGTACACTCTTTTATTGTCCTAAGCTAAAGGTCCATTTTGTTAGCCAGCCATTTTGGATATAAATTCAAAAAGTTAGCACATTTTTGATATTTTTGAGACCACTTTTTTTCAAAATTCAAAAATTCTTGGTACGTATATTCATAGTATTCAAAAAGACGAACAATTTATCTTTACGACATTTTTTCACAAAACCAAAAATTACCAGAGTTATAGAATTTACAAAATTTCAAAAAACACGAAAAGAAACATTTTAAACCAAATAAAGCGCGATATGAAACAAAAGGCCAGATAATAAAAACGTTGATTTTTGAATGCCCTACAAGATTATAATAACATTTTTTTTACTTTTCTGGAAAAAAAAGAAAATTCAAATTTTGACAACATGAAAAATAATGGAAAATCCAAAAATTACATTTTTTCAATAAACAAGTTTTTAAAAAAAAAAGAATGTGCGTTGTTTTAAACGAGACAATTAAACTATATCTGTTTTAATAACAATTCATGTTATGCATTGTAATAATATACATTTATGGAAATTACATAAAATTTGACGGACAAATTCGAGTGCGAAGCACGAGATACGTGATGAGAATGTGTTAGCTAAAGCCGCATGAGCTTTAACAAAAGAGAATTCTCAATCGCCAAATTACTGCTGTCGATGCTTTGACCTTTAGTTTTAAAAAG
>JAWWLR010000092.1:57913217-57927923 GCA_035041075.1 Acraspis erinacei | reverse complement strand
CTAGTTTTTTCTTTGGACAGCAGCCATCCACTTTACTTAAATACGCACTTGCTTCGTCAATCGTTCTTCTTTCATTTTCTCAGCATGACCAAACCATGTCAACACACTCTTGTCAAATAGTGCTTCCTCTACAAGTCTACAGTCTACATCACATTCTTTAAGAACCCTCTCATTACCGACATTGCCCACTAGCATTTTACCGCATATATTTAGCAGGAATTGCATACCAATGAATCGCGTTAACCTTAAACTTATACCTTGCTTGGTAGGTCAAGGTTTCGCTACCGCACAGCACAGTGAACGGAGAAAAATGGATAGTCAAACTTGAAGTATGAAAATATAGATGGTCAGTTTGATCTTCTAGATAGTACCACTTACCATCCTTCTCCTTCTTGCTTGTGGCTTCTTATAGTGCCGAACCGTAAACTTCGTCACTCCGCTGCCCTTGCAATCACCTTTCCCCTTGAACCACCTTATCCGGTATATCGGGAACCGGTAAATGGGGACTCAACTGTATAGTCAAATTGATACTTGAGAATGTCAATCAGTGGTGACTGCGTCACGACATCCGCCGAATGCCGGAGCGCACACACGGCACCCGAAAGCCATTTTTGGAGTGATGGACGGTCGGCGTCACGTTGACCCTCTTACACAACACTTTTAATTACTTTAAACCATTTTTTGATATTTCGAACATATCTGGGAAGTGAATAAAAGTTGGAACGCATGTTGAAGAGAGGGTTAAGTAGTTTTTGTTTTGATTTTAAACGTCAAATTCGATACTTCCGATGGATTAAGGACAAAGGCGTCACTCATTAATCAGTGCGTGTTCTCAACATTTTCGATCGAAAACGTGAACACAATTTCGTAATTTGTTGATAAAGAAACAAGACTTAAGAGATTTCTAATAAGCATTTATATTGGTTTCTGAATTTTCCAATGTTAAAAACGTTTTATTTCAGTGCAGTGATGCATCAATTATGTGCCAGGCATCCAACTGTTCAAATATAATAAAGAAGCTTTCAGAATTCATGGATTTCATATCAATTTTAATGTTTTTCAAGTTTCATTTATTAATTTAACCCTCAAACGGCACACTTTAATACAGCATCCGTAGACGGTACACTTGTGAGAAACTGTTTTTTTTTTGCAATGTTAATATTAAATATTCAAGATATTGAACGTATAATAAACATCTAGCATATATTACGCATATTTAAAAAATATATTTAATATAGTGTTTTAACATACTGAAAATTGATTCGGTGCGAATTCGCACCCGTGTGCCGTTTGAGGGTTAAATTACCGTCTCTCTTTTCTCTTACTCTTGTGAATATATAGTAGGTGGGAGATGGACAATAGATAATAAAGTTAACCCTCCGAAATAATGAAGTTAACACTCCGAGCTAATAAAGCTGAAATTCTTGACATAATTGGGTTTAAACTCCAGGATCGTCAACTTTACACTTTGGTATATTAAAACTAACCGGCCAATTTTAACACTTCTTGGATGGTACATTACACGATTTAGGGGACTACCGAGAGTTAAAACGCAAATATAGTCAGTCTGACACACTATATGTTCAGCCTTACTAGCCATCTTTCTCCGTGTGGGTGTAAGTACAGAATTATATACTTATTTTAAGTTGCATTATACTACGTGATATGAAATTTGTGATATTCTAAGTGTTTGGATATAGATTATTCTTCTAAAAATGATGTAAAATTCCCGGTTTCCTAGTCCAGTGGGCTGGACACTACATGCAGCGGCCACCCTGAGAATAAACATGATTAATAAAGCTAATTTATGATATAAAACTTTTGTTTGTTTTGATAAATGCGAGGATCAGTTTCTGAAAATATAAATGGCTATTCTCCATTATCCATTGTATCAGGGTCACAGTAGAAAGCACCCACGAAGGCGTGTCAATCCTGGAGGAAAGTAAACGAGTAAGACATGACCGGAAGGGTTGACGTGTAAAAGCTTTTGCCGATAGGACGACAGACGTCGCTGGGTCCGTAATTACTTGATGACGTTATTTCAGCGAAACTGACATTCCCTATACCAAGTTGGCCTTTATTAGTGTCTCTCTCACAATAAATGTTCAGATTATTTCCGATTACTCCAAACCGGCCAAAGCAATCTCATTTTCTTCTCAATATTCTCTTCTAACATTACTGATTCAATTTTAAATAAACATCTCCATTTTACAACAAGTGTTCAAACACAGTGTGGCCGAAAAACTACAAAATCCCTGTCTATACAGTATATACACAGACCAATTCTTCATTTTTCCTGCCCATTTATATTCAAATACCAGCATTTTAATCTTAATAACATGTTTACCATAGAATATTTTATAATCGGCATAGAACAATATCAGACTAAAATTTAGAAACTTCAAATTTGTTTATTTATTTCAACCAAATAACATTATTTCTCTACCATAAGAGATGAATTTTCAATCCGCAAGAACGAATTTCCAACGAAACAGTTAGAGTTTCGACAAAATAATTAAATTTTTAAAACAAAAATGTGAAATTTTTAAGCACATACTTAAATTTTCAACCAAAGGGATGAATTTTAAACTAAAATTATATTTTTTTAAATTAAAAAATGAATCTTGAAGTAAATTGCTGATTTTTTAGTAATGAAAGAAAAAAAATGATAATTCAAATTGTTGAACTTTCATGCCAAAAGTTGATTTTCTGTAAAACATTTAAATTTTCAACAAAGCCATTTTCTTTATCAAACAAATAGTTGCATTTTTACACAAAAAGGGATATTTTAAACCAACTTTTATACCAAACAAGTCGAGTTTTCCACAAAATAGGTAAATTTTTAAACAAAGAGATAAACCAACCAAAAAATACATTGTTAACAAAGAAGTTCAACTTTTACCTAAGTAGTTTAGTTTTTAATTTAAAAAGATCAATTTTTAACAAAATAGTTCAACTTTCAATCCAAGAGCTCAACTTTCATCTAAAATTGTGGAATAACGACTGGAATAGTGGAACTTCAGAGGTCAATACAAAACATTAATTTAAAAAAATGCCAAACGAAGAGAATTGAATTTTTAACTTAAATGCTGAATCTTCAATACATTTTTTTTTTGACAAAGTCAACCTTGAAACAAGTAGTTCAATTTTTAACCAGAAAACAATTAATTTTCAATTAACAAAGCAGTGGTAAATATTTAATCCAAAAAGACGAATTTTCATAAAACAGTTGAATCCTCAATCAATTAAAGTAAATTAAGTTTCAATATCAAAATATGAATTTTCCAGTAAGACAATTTCTGATAAAAGTAAGTAATTTTTACGCAAAAATGTACTTTGCCTGCGAAAAATCGATAATGTATACTATTTATGAATTTAATTTGTTCATAACAATTAATTTTACAGGAAGATTATTTTTTCCTTTTAAATACCCCCCTGCAGTAAGTCCCACAATGCCGAGTATAGGACAAATTTTTCTACAAAAAAAAGGAAACTGAAAATTTAATGCTGAATCTTTTTAAAAAATCGGTCAAAAATCTTCTCTCCACAAGTTCTTTTTAACCTTGCTTTTCTCTTCCAGCCCACTGTATGTCATCCTGAAACAATAAAATCAAAATAAATTACCTGTAATTTTCGCTGGTCCAATTCAGCGATGGATCTGAGAAGTCGAAGTCCCCTAATGGCGAGATTTTTGGCAGAGGAGGTTTGGCCGGTTTGTTGGGGGGTTGGAGAAGACCCCTTATTATTTTGTGAGGCGAGTGCGATGGCACCATAAAGAGCACCGAGAGCACCAGCAGCTTCTGTGGATGAGAGACTGCTGATGAGGTGAGCTTCTGCACCAGATTGCTCAGAACTGTTGTTGCCATTCTCTCCATTATGAGTGACTGCCTCCTGATTACCGACTCGTTTAAGATGACAGCAAATTCGCGAAAGAAGGTCGTAGGAAGCCAAAAGGAGAGGCGAATCTCGGTCTTGATCCAGAAAGAAGTCAGTCTCGATCAAGGCTCGACTGTGACGAGAGATTCGATCCACGAGACCACCCATCACCAGATACCTGAAAGCAAGGATTAAGGAAATGTTCAGATTCAGAGTCCAACTTTAGATGTTAAGGAAATTATAAAAGTCGTGTGGACCCAGATCAATAATTCAGAGGATTTGTTATTTGATTCATTGTGTGTCGATCAAGGACCACCGGTTTTTTGTTTGCTTAGCGGAAGATTTGGAGATTTAGGGTATTTAAATTATAATGTTCTGGTGACAAATTTCTTTGATAAGTTTCGAAAAAATCGGATTAAGTGCTGGGAGATTTTTAGATCCTCATCGTTTGTTTTAGTTTATTTATTTTCTATGGTTTCATTTTGACTACATTGAAGCTCTTGCGTCTTGTATTTTTTTCAGGTGTTTAAACTTTAAAGATTTGTCTTGGTCTTTCAAATTTTAGGATTGAAACCTAGGGCGCGCGGGGAGTGCAGCATCTTGTGGCAACCCAAGGAATTTTTTTCCACCGTTAATCGCTGCATTCGACTAGTGTCGACTAGTGTACGCAGTTGCCTAAACGGCTAGGCACGTACGTGTCGCATTTCAGGATGCGTAAACGCACCGAACAAAGAGTATGCATTAAATTTGGCTAAAACCTGGGTCATTTACGTTCGGAAGCCATCTTCATGATTCAGAAAGTATATGGTATAGAGTCTACAAGTGAAATTCCAATTAAACAGTGCTTTAGGAGACTTGAAAGTAGTTGTACCTGAGTGGAAAGTAAGATGTGTGAATGTGCAAGTGAGCGTATAAACTTCCTCGCTCTGACAGGCTCGCGGCGGCCTAAACACCTCAATGTTTGGAACGCATGCGAGTATTAAATAATAGAAATCATCGTTTAACAGTCAGAGAGATAGAGAAAGACCTAGGTCATGAAAAAATTATTGTTTCGGAAATTTATAGCCTGATTGTGAAGAAGTGACGACTAAGTCCTTCACCAGAACAATGCGCCTGCGCATTCATCGCATCTTATTCGGCAATTTCTGGTGAAACACGGCTTTAAGTAACTACGACAGACCCCATATAGTCCTAACCTGCATCCATGTGATTCATGGTTGTTTCTCGAATTACAGAATGAACTGTTGGATATTCCGAGAAGTGACTTTAAAGAGTGCTTCCGAAAGTGGTATGATCGCTGGAAGAAGGCTTTGGCTTCCTAAACAGGGGTACTTTCAAGAAAATATATCACTGCGATTGGCCAGTATTAACTATTAACCCTGTAAACTTGCAGAATTAATGCGTACTGACTCTATACATTTAAATCAACGAGAATTCACTAATTCTCAGTGAAATTCCTAACTGATTTCAATCAGTGACCTTTTTTTAGCTATTTGAATCAGTGAGACCGCTAAACAAGAGTTATAAATATGAATCCCTATTCAATCGAAGTGTATATTGATCAAATAAATCAAGATTAGGGAACTAAAAAAGAGTAATAATTATAGAAATGCTTCATGACTTACATGATCAGAAAAACATTTTTTCTGACTCAGGGGGTCTCAAAACGTCGATAATAGACGAAAGCTAGATAGTTTCAAATGCACATAAATCTAATACCTTAAATCATGAATTATGAGAATGTAAAAAGAAATTTTTAATAAAGGAGCTGAAAACATTTTTACAGTTTTTTAAAAACTATGTTTCTTATATAAAAAAATGTTCTAAAGATAATTTGTCATCTTTTTAAAATGGAAAGTTTGTTATAGTAAACTTTTTTCGCATCTCACATATTTTAACCGGTAATTCGAATCGTTAATTTTTAATATCATAGGGATGCCATCTTGAAAGCGTTTTTTTGTTTTTGAAAAATTGAAAAAAAGTATTGAGCTGTTTTGCCCATTTTTTTTTTTAGATTTTCTTTTGAAAGGTGGTGTCAGTGAAAAATGGTACATTAAGAGAAACGTGGTTTTCACATTTCCCGGACTATTCTGGGTATTTTTATCAGAAAATAATAGTACCGCAGAATCATTCATTTCCCGAAATTGGTATTATGATATCAAAAACATGGTTAAAACGTTAATTAGTAGTCAAAAAGTGTGTTAACGGAAAGAATTTGGAAGCAATAATTCGGAAGAACGCCGTCAACCTAAATTAACAGTGCTTTCTGTGCGAACAGATCCCAGCAAAAAAAGGTATTGATAATGCGGAAGAATAGTAGATCGTCAACTCAAATAAAAATAATATTGATTGTTAATTATTATCGTAATGTAAATCATATAAGGTTATTCCTTAATGAGTTATTTTACTAATATTTAATATACAGTTTTATAATTAATGTTAATTAATGTTTAATTATTTTGAAATAGTATTCCAAGTTAAAAATTTAAACGCTTGGAAAGAAATAATATCAAAATATTAACATTACTATTACTAATTACTTCTATTATTTTATTTATTATTATTATAGTGACACAAATATTAATAACGTTCAAATTGGAAATGTTTTAAATTTAAAGCCAAGAAGGTATTTTTATTTAAGTAATGACATTGAAATTATTATTTAAATTAATATTTTTTCTTTACATTGTTTCGTGACTAAAAAATACAACGATCGTATTCAATTATCTGGCAAACTTGAATTATTTATTGAATATTTGGAAACAAATATAATTATGCATGTTGAATTCTGATGTTGAAGTATTTTCATCATATAAATTTTATCTTTTGTCAGATAAAATTTATCTTTCGTCAGATAAATGTTACCTTTCGTCAGATAAACGTGCTGCCGTATTTCTATCCAATTTAAAAATAAAATTTACTCCGGGGGTTTACTGCGTTTGTAATGTTATTTCTGTATAATATTACCAATACTTAAATCTGATTTGCATCATCATAGGTGCATCATTCTTTTACGACTTTATTTACATAACTCATTTTTCGATTTTTTGCAGTTAAGGGTGTTTTTACAGAATAGGGCAGTTGTTTTATTTAGTCTCACAAAGAAATTTCAAATATTTTGAAATACCTGAATAATTTTTTTTTAATTTAGCCTCAGCTTCTAATTGAGAAGACTCATAAAAAACCAATTTTGCAACAACTCCAACCCTCGCAATCGCAAAAGTCGAATGAGAGTCATTTGATCTGCTGGCTTCCTCAGGGGCACGCGACTTGAAAATTTTTCTATTATCGTGACATTTGGGGTCGAAGTTTAAAAGAGGGGTAGAATTTTGCAAGTCTAGGTGGCAGGACGATATCGTGGGATTAGCTTTCAGATAGTTATGATTGGACACGACAGTTGGTCTCAACTATGCTTTACACATTTAATGATACTGAAAGTGTGTGGGTGTATGAGCGTAAGTTCGTGTACGTAGTTGTACAAGGGGTGGCGATAATACGCACTGACAGCACGCACCCTCTGCACTAGACCGGCTTGGATGCTTGGATGCATATAGGGTTTGAAGAGGGGAAGCAAGGGGCGAAAAAGAAAACATATACAACAATTCGATAGAATGAGCATCGCATTCTCGTTCTCTGTTTCTCCATTTTTTTACCCTCTCACTCCACACAGAATTACCCACTGATGTTATAATCCTCTCGTGTTACGCCGTCACACATGCTGTCCCTTAAGCAATAGTTTTTCGCTCCTCCCATATGCATAGGCACATTTCGCAGCCTGTCAGATACACGTCATTCAGATCAAGACACGGTGTCACATATTTATTTAGAAACATATATTTTTCTTTTTCTAGAAATTGTTTAAAATTTAGATTGTCTAATATAAATATGAAATAGGGAGCACGAGAAACATTGTATTACAAATTATCAATATACATATAAAAAATTATGCCAGTTTCTATTTGAAATTGCCCAATTTGTAAAAACCTTGTTGAAATTATCAATTTAGCATAAATTAAAAATGTTTCAGTATAGAGATACATTAAATGCAATATCTTATATTATATCTAATATTTGAGAAACTTGACAATTACATAAAACATACACCAGTTATAATTAAAGTCGATTTGCAACCCTGGCAAAGGTCGGAAACATGTAAAATTTTGAGAAAAACACATTTCATTGAATAAGTGTTCGAGAAAAGTAATATTTCTGCTAATTAAAATTTACATTGAATTCTATTAGCTAATAGGAAATCTAAATTTGCGGCCAAATTGAAGGGACATATCTTTATTTATGAATAAATGCAAATTTTGTGGATAAATTTTTGGACAAAATGATAATAATGTTTCAAACTTGAATAATCATTGGGAATATGGTTTAGTACTAAAATCTCGATATGTAATCCCATTTTTTAAAGGGAATTTGCAGCTATTTATATTTGCTGCTCGTATTGGATACAATGTTATATACAATATTTCTGCAACAATTAATTCATTTCTGCAATAAGTCCAAAAGATTTTAAAAAATCTGGTTTGTTGGTATCTGTTATCGAAAAAATTCTCTGAAATATTCCTCCTACATTATCAATGTATGTTTATACATTATACGCTGTATGATGGTATCCCCTATATAAAATTACACATAATAATGTTTATTAATAATAATGATTTTAAATACATTAGGGTATAATAAATCTCTCTGAATCTGAATCAGTGAAAATTGAGCGGCTAATTCCTTTGTAGTGAATAAGTTTACTAATTATTAGTTTATTTCTTATTAGAACTTTAGTGAAAAGTTGAAAGCGGTATCAGTATCGAACTAAATAACCAAAAAATCGGGATTTTTCAGGAGAGCAGAAAAACATTCTGTGAAATGGAAATCACGATTGATTTGTAACTTGACAACCTCAAAGTTTAACTGAATTCGAACTGAAATGTCTATTGAAATATTGTTTCCCTTTAACTACTCAGAATGGGCTAATTTTCTTATATCACACCTTTTTTAACCGCATTTTTAACTTCAATCTACTTCCTCCAAACTGGAAAACTTTCACAAAATCAACCGTTTTTGTTACATTTTTAAATAAAGATTTCCACTTTGCAGAATGTTTTTTTGCTCTCCTGAGAAAATCAGATTTTGTTATAAAAGGGTTAAATAACTAAACTTTACATTTGTTACATTTCAACAAGTTTCTGGCGCCTTATTGGGTTGCAAAATTACTGCTATAAACGTATCATTATCTGAAACCATTTCAACAACTTTGCAAAATATAGTATGTTTTTCACTGAGCAACAGTTACAAAAATGACTGATTACAAAACAAATATAAATAACTGCAAGTTCCGTATGAACAATGGGGTTGCAAATCAAGATTTTAGATCTAAACCAAAATTTCAATCATGATGCAAGTATGCAACTTTAATATAATTTTACTAAAAAGTAATTAAAGAATTTGTATTTTACCCTAAATAAATATGTTTGCAATTTTTAATTTAGTTTCAAATTTAGATTTTTAGAATTAGATTTAGATAATAGAATTCTATGAACTTTTCAATTTGTAGTAATGTTACCTTTTTTTTAAGCACTTATACAATCAAATTTGTTATTCCTAAAATTGCACGTGGTCTCGATCTCCAGCAGGGTTGCAAATCGACTTTAATCATTAAAAAAGTATGTTTTATGTAACTTTCAAGTTCCAAAAATATTATATTGAAGCACAGATTTTTCCACTACTGACTGGCGTATCAATTTTAAGACGTGAATTGAAAAAATTGATTTCTAAATTTTGCTTTTGTTTAAGGGTGTTTTCTACGTAGAGTTATTCTAAGAATTAATTAAAGTCTTATATTGAAATTTTAAAATAAATGTGTGTTAACGCGTCTAAACTACACACTGTATATATTAAGCGATAAAATGTACATTTTACAGATAAAGATGTAGATTGCACGGATTAATATTTATATATTGTGGTAAAACATTCTAAAATCCAAGATCATAAACGATATAGTTCCTTTTCCGTTACAAATATATTCAATCGATTTTTTTCGATTTTATAAATGAAGGTAAAGATAGTTTAACTTTGAGCTTCCTTATTTTTTTTAGTTTTTTGGAATTTTCAGAGTTATGAGTAAAACTTTATCTAAATAATCATCATCCTTGGTCTAGAAACCACAAATATTTTGATGCACAATATTTAGTAACTTTGAAAAAGAACCAAATACTAACGAATTAAGGCTTTTGGAGGATCGAGAATGGTGATTTATATTGTTTACGAGATCCACTAGTTAGGAAAAATAAAAATGCCCACAAATTTTTAAAAATATAAAAAACTTCTGTTTACTTTTTTTAACCTTTTTTCGCAATTTTAAAAAGGGTTGGTTCAATAAAAAAATATATATATAAAAACAAGTATTTCGTAGAGATATACGTCTTTTACTAAAATACAGTTTCAATACAACCAATTATTTTGTTAAAAAAATCAAGAAAAGCATGGCTTTTTCGGGGTTTCAGGACAAGGCCGTAACCAGAAATTTAGTAGGAGGGTATTTGAATTAGGAAAAAATTTCAAAAGGGGAGGGGGACTTGCAGTGGCACACAGGAAATTATATCTATATTTATTATTGATCCTAATCAAACGTTTGTAAGTTGCTTTTTATATAAGAAGGAAAAGAATAGACCTCAAGGAACTTTAATTATCTTAAATTTGTATTGTACACTACGCCCTATTAGATAACTCTAGTCAGAATTCCAATATTTGAAAATGGACTCGCATATATTTCGAGGATCCAATCACAAGAAATTTTGAAAATGCTGCTGAGTCCTGGGGAATATAATATATCGATAACTGACGTCGTAAATAAACCTTTAAGCTCTGTATTCACTTGTTCGCGAATGAAGTAAGGAATACAATGGATGAACACGAACCTTGGGGGTCTAGTACACTCCTGATGATAGGTCGGGATTAAATAAATTCGCTAAATAAATGCAGCGGGATGCACGGCTCCTGGATTAGAATGCTTGAATCATACCTAGACCACTTTTCTCTATGGGATATAAGATTACGTGTGGCGCCCCAATACCGTATAATAACATGAATAATATTTCGAGGGGAGACGGCTCGTGTCATTTCGAGTAATATTCCAACCAGACAACACGAATTCGTTCCGCTTGACGATTGTTCATCCTGATAATACGATCTGACACATATCCACGGAAAATTGCCCCTAATAAAANNNATATTTTAATATCTCAATCTCGCCGTTTCGATGTAATGATTTCATTATTTACATTGTAAATTTTAGGTACACTTCAGCCTGAAATTACCAATACGACTAGCACGAACACTATTAAAAATCACTGCTGACTTTCAGACATGATTACAATCGAGAAATCTTTCTTTTTATCTTTTTTTTTTGAAAAAATTTAAGTTAAAAAATGATTACAACAGACTCTCTATTAAGCCACAGTGTCGGGGTTGCCTGCAAGTAGTCTTGTTGCTAAATTGGCAGTATCAAAACGTAAACTATCAGAGCGGCCTTAACCATTCCCAATTGGAATGCACAATATTGCGCAATCGTCGCATGAGAGTAACAGCGTACTACGACAATCCGCTACGCTGTTGGTGTTTTGCAGACATGAGTAGCAACCGACGGTGTACTCATTCAAAAATGGATTGAGAAACTTTTTAAACCCTCATTGGAAAGCTTATACATATAATTACGCATCGAATGACTTTTAATAGAGAATGCAAGAATTTCTCGAACTATTTACCTCTAATTCAACTCACGCCATGACCTTAGAAAGTTGTAGAAAAAATCTGAAATTTATACGATACAGTTTTTGAAGCATTCTCTTAAACTTAAATAAATAAAGCTTCAAAAATTGTATTGGTTCCCGAGACATGAATGAAAAAGGCGCGCACGGGCTTTGGAAATTATCATAGGCTTTTAAATGAGAAAAACAACTACTTGTTATCATGTTTTGTAAAAATTACAGTTTATTTGAGTATTAAGGAATGTTCCACAAATTTTATTTGTATTGTCCCCGACAAATGCCTCAAAAACTTGAAAATAGCAGTTGTATATAAAATTCATGTCAAAGACGACTTTTTAAAAAACAAAACTTGTTTCACTCGTAAATCATGAAAAGTTATTATTTATCGGCATAAATAATATAGTTCATGAATTTTAAGTTATACTTTTCATTCAAAGCATATTTTTACATTTTTAAATAATTAATATATTCTACACTTTTTTTTCGCATGTAAATCCTTTATGGACATTTACATAAAATAGAAAACCGACTACAAAGTTTAAGCAATTTATATTTGTATAATTTTTTCCCCAACTTGTGAAAAGTTAGTATTTTCTGAAAGCAATGTCTGTCATTTAAGGTCCCATGTAAATTTCTAAGACCCGGGAATACGGTTTAGTATTGTCAGATTTGAAATTTTTCTTTATGACTCTAGTGCCCATTCATTGTACTTTTTTTTGTATAGTATCATTTATGTAGTTTTTAAAATGCTTTATAACGATCTAACCTTTATGTCTGAAGAAATTTTTGGGTTATTTTTAAATTAAATGGATTTTAATCTGGTTGAATTTCGGTAGGTACTATATAGAATTTGATATGGAACGAATTTTCAACAAAATAAATAATTTTTCAAACAAAGAAATGAATTTTCAACTAAAATAATAAATTTTAAACAACAACAAATATGAATTTTTAACAAAGTGGTGTAACTTTTAATCAACTTTAGTTCAATTTTTCGCCAAAAATATCAATTTTCGACCAACAATATTAATTCTCTACTAAAAAGGACAACTTTTCAACAAAAATAAATTAATTTTCAAACAAATAGTTGCATTTTCAACTAAAAAAGCTAAATTTTCAAGCAAAAGTGAATTTGTCAAATTTCCAGTTAAAAATATTAATTTTGAACCGAAAGAAAAAAACTGATTTTGAACAAAATGGGTAATTTTTCAACCAAAGGGATGAATTTTTAATTAAAATGCTGAATCTTCAGCCAAGAAAGATGAAGTCTCAATAAGAAACCGTAATTGTTAATATTTCAACCGCAAAATAAGAATGTTCACATTTCAACAAAATAGTTGAATCTTCAACGAAACCAGATTAATTTTTAATAAAGTAGTTTAATTTTCAAAAATAAAGTTAATTTTCAGGAAGTGTCTACGTGTACCGAAATTTCAGTACAAATATGGATGTGTCTACACAAAGATCCGGCTAATTGAATCGAAATTTCGGCGCAAATAGTCCCTTTGCCAGTTCCCACAATTCCTACCAAAAAAATCCGGCTATTTGTACCGAAATCTCGGTACATGTAGCTACGGCCTAATTCTAATCCAAGAAAGATGAATTCCCAAACAAAAATGACTTTTCTACCAGAAATATGAATTTGTAACACAAAAGGATGGATTTTCTATTTCAAAAGATGAATAAAGAACAAAAAAGTTTAATTTTGGACGAAAAAAGTACTTTTTAGCAAAACTGTTGATTTTTTTAAAAAGATGTTAATTTTCAACCAAGAAATGTCAATCTGAAACAAATTAATTCTCAAACAAATGATCGAATTTTCTAAGCAAAATGATTAAACATTACCAAGAGTCTGTTGCATTTACTACCAAATAGTTCAATTTCTAATCCAAAAGGAGGAATTTCCTAACCAAAAAGTACAACTACAAAACAGCTGAATTTTCCACACAAAAAATTACTTTTTAGTATAGATTAGTTCTGAGCAAAAAATATAACAAGAGACTTTCCGCGTGATAGAAGTTTGCATGGCTCAAGCATGGCAAGTCACTTGGAAATATCTGGATAAAGCACGGGTCACGGCTGAATGGTACACTCTAAATCCCTTGGACCGGAATTCCGGTCCAAGCAATGGTCAAACCTGCGATTCCGGCCCAATGGACTGACTTTCCGCTCCAATGGACCGGGAAAGCGGTGTTCGGTTCCACGCTTAGACTGATGCTCGCGAACAGTCCGAACGGGACTGGAATCCGGTCCAAGGAGAGAGACGAGCACCGCGCGCCGGTGCGGAGGGCAGGCAAATGCTGCACGTGGAACGTTGCCCTTGTAGGTTAGAATACCTAGAATCAACGAAGTACGGCGTGCGATATTTTATTTTTATTGAGCTGCTAGACGTTTTCTGTTTACCATTAAGTGTATGCAGTGCAGTATTCGACAAAATGTGCAGTGGTCGAAAAAAAGTAAAACATAACTTTGAAATTCGATTCTAATCAGGCCGATCCAAGCTAGAACCGACATTAATTCCGGTCTAAGCTTGGACTAGAGAGATTCTTGGCTTGTACGAAAAATTCGGGTCCTAGGGACCGGAATCCCGGTGCAATGGGAGACGGACAAGAGCAAGGTTTGCGCCATGCTACCATTCAGCCGTGACCCGTGCTTCAGTCAGATATTTCCAAGTATCTTTCTCTCATTCTGTTTGCATTGAAGCAAAAAAACGAGAGGGGGGAGTTTCTAGAAAATAGGGGAAAAAAGGAATTCTTTCTAAAAAGAGGGGAATAGAGGAAAGAATATGATGCCTGTCAATAAAAAGGGGGTATACCCCCTTTTTATAAATAGAATCGTGTTTTTTAAATATATCCCTGATTTACAATAAAAATTCGTCACTGTTTATTTAATCTTTTTTAAATATACAATTGTACGTACTTGAATGAATTTATTTTGCTTCTGTGAAATAAATGGTCAGTTGGGCAGGAAGTAAGATTCGATCTTCACGCTCGTCTGAGTAAGAGTGCATCATCGGGTCGAGATTGCGATCTATCATTGAATGTTTGCGGGGGTCGAA
>JAWWLR010000092.1:57835212-57846536 GCA_035041075.1 Acraspis erinacei | reverse complement strand
ACGTAGACAAAATGTGGTTTCCAGAAAAAATATTATTTCAACACTACAAAAAGGTTATGTGTTAACTGAATATCAAGTAAGAGCAATGAATTTGCAATAAAAGTAAGTAAATAATCAATTTCATAAGTAATTTAAGTAATTTAAGAGTAATTTAAGTGTTATAAATAAATTTTGAAAACAATTACTCGAATGTGTCATTTTAGTATGGGAAATAATCTTCTTCACTATAATTCCTGAAATTTATTATAAAAGTGTCATCTGGTAACAAAACTATGACAAAAATTCAGAATTGCAAGTGTGATAAACAAATTTTATAAACATATACTCGAAATATTTTTTCTATGTTTGTTGTTTGCATACAATTTTTGCAAAAATCACAAATCAACCTCGAAGGATTACGATAAAAAAAAGAAACGTCTAAAGTGGAGGAAAATGGTGACACATTTTTTTGTACAATATATACATAAACAATTGTATTTGTTTAATACTAAGATAAAGCAAAATTTCCCAAAATTGTAAGTTTTATTTTTGAAGTCAAATAATTTTTGTTTAAAATAACCAATACAAGATTTTGAGACAAAATTTAGAAGTGATAATAACATACAAAAATAATATTAAACTTAAAAAGATCTCAACAAATTTGAAACAGACTGTAAGTTTTTGAATATTTTATATAAAAGATTTAGAAGTTTTTTAAAAATTTTGAAAGGTTTCAAGAGAATTAATATTTGTTTAAAGATTTCTGGACAAATTTTAAATAACTTTTTATTTCACTAAATTTATTTTAGGATAATATTTAAAAAGATTTAAAAAGATGTCCAATATTATCAAAAAGGAATCTGAAAATTTTTCAGACAATTATTTTAATTTTGGCAAATTTTTTAAAAATTGTAGGAAAAATTCGAATAATTTTAACAGCTATTTCCAGATTTTAAATTTATTCCAAAATAATAAAGGTTTTGACAATATTAAAAAAATCTTAAAACAAAATGTAGATTGTTGAACATTTCAAAAGAAAATTATAAAGCTTTTTAAAGTTTTTGAAAGGTTTCAAGATAATAACAAAGTTTTTTTAAGATTCATGGGAATATTTCAAATGAGTCTTTATTTAAAAAAATTAATTTTAAAAGGATATTTTAAAATATTTAAAAATATTTAGAAGATTTCCAAAATTGACATAAACGAATCCGGAAAATTTTAAGACAGTTATGCGAATAATTCCGGACAGTTAATAATTTATTTAGAAACTTTAGAATTTATGAGGATAATAGAAATATTTTTAAACTTTGAAACATTTCCGAAAATTTAAAATATATATTTTTATTTTTTCCATGGACTACAAAAATTGTATTTATATAACCTTAAGGCCATGTGAGCGTAACATAAAAAAAATTTCAATAAACGTGCCCGTGTTTTGGGGATGCCTCCTGAGTATTTCGACCGAATATGAAATAAATCGTTAGACCCCCTTTTAAAATAACTAGATATTTATTGTTTTCTGAGCAATTTGCGTCCAACAAGAGCTCCCACCTGTGTAATATTCACTGTCTTTCTTCTCCCCTTTAGATTTTTAAAAATGTCTAAAAAAAACATCCGTTTCTTTAAATCCCACGTTTTTGGTGCATTTTACATAAAACTTCAAAAAAGCAACAACAACAAAATTAATCGAAAGTTTGCGAACAATTAAAAACAATAATGTTTTAGCATAAATAGTTCTGAAGTTATGACGCCTTAAAAAGATTTTTCAGTAAAAAAATTTCTTAATCTTTTTCTTTTCGAATAATATCTTGTACCCTATACATAGTTGAATTTTCAACCAAAAGGCGAATTTTTCGAAAACAGTTTAATTTTTAAGAAAAAAGTTACTCTTCAACCAAGAAAGATAAATGTTCAACCTAGAAGGATGACTTTTGTGTCATAAAAGATGAATTTTCGAAAAAAAATTGTGAATTTCACAAAGTAGTTGAAATTCTAAGCGAATAGTTGAATTTTCAGCACAGAAGGATTTATTTCGAAACAAATTTTCAAACAAAAAAGATTAAAATTCAATCTAATATTTGCATTTTCAAGACAAAAAGATAATTTTTCTAGAGGACAGTAAGTGGAATTTTCATACAAAAAGTTAATTTTCAACCAAAATGATTCTTAATTAAAAAGATTATTCTCAACTAAAATTTGAACGTTCAACAAACAAGAATAATTTTCTACCCAAAAAAACGGATTTTTAACAAAATACATAAATTTTCTACCAAATAGTTAAATTTTTAACTTGTGCAAAATACAGGATAAAGTTTAAACCAAAAATGGAATATTTAAATTTTCAGATAAAAACCCTGACAAAAAACATTGAACAAAAAGGAAACGAATTTCAAACAAAATTGTTAAACTTTTAATCAAAAAGATACATTTTCTACAAAACTGTAAAATTGTTAACATCAACGTTCATTTAAAAGTAAATAGTTTAATTTTCAACTATAAATCTGAATCTTTAATAATAAAAATTAATTTTTTCACAAAGTGGTTCTAAGTAAAAAAAACTACTTTTCAAACAAAAAAGATGAATTCTCAGCGAAGCATGCAACAGTTGATATTTCAACCAAACTATTGCATTTTTAACCAAAAAGGGTAATTTTTCAACCGAAAAGATTAAATTTCTGGCAACAGAGACGAATTTACAACAAAACACATGACTTTTCAACCAAAAAATAGAACTTTTAACTAAAAAAAGGTAAATTTTTAACTGAAAAAGATAAAATTTTAACCAAAAATGGAATATTTTGTCAGTTTGAAAAATTTATTTTGAAACAAATATGAAACAAATTTTCCACCAGAGATGAACCTTAAACTGAAAAAAATAATTTTTAACAATATATTTGCTTTTTCATCAAAATAATTCAATTTTCAACTAAATAATAGGATTTAAAAAGAAACGTGATAAATTCAAAACAAAAAATATAATAGTAGACTTTTCAATAAAAAAATGAACTTTTACCCAAAAACATGGTTGGATTTAAGTTCTAGATGCGATCTCAGTTTGTAAAGTTATATCCACTTATAACCCATCATGGAAAGTATTGCCAGGCCAATTTTTCTTTTAGGACTGGAAAATCCCTTTAAGATGCCATAACTTCAGAACTATTTATGCTAGATAGTTAGGACATTTTTTTTAATTGCTCGCAAGTGAACTTTTTTCGTTTTAGAAGTTTTACGTAAAATGCACCAAGAACGTAAAATTTTAAATAATTTAAGTCTATAAATAAATGGTAGGGGAAGGTCAGACAATATTAATCGCGTAGGAATTTTTTTGGACGCAAAAGTAAAGGTTTTATCCGAGAAAACTTTCCGTATTGCTTCTTCTTTTCGAAAAAAAATCACATAAATTGATTAAAAAAACAACAAATATTGATTTATTTTAAAAGTGTGCCTTAAGATTTTTTTATATTCGGTAAAAATACTCAGCAGGCAACCCCAAAAAATAGTTTGTAGGGTACAACATGTTCTTTTAAGTGATACTTCGTTCTGAAGAGGTGTGTGTCTGATTTGAAATGGATTCGGTCATGTATTAGGGTGGTAAAAAATGCTTTTTTGCATGTGCCGAATGAATATAAAAGAGTTCTATGACGAAATAAAAGGCTTTTTAAGACAGAAGTGAAAATGAAGTCTGGCCCTCAAAACAGACATCGACAAAAATGTAGTCGGTCTCTGAAGCTCTAACAAATAGAGAAGCATATGTGGGTGTATCTCACACGAACGCTATTTCTTTCTTTTCCAGCACAAGCCCAAAGGATTCTAGTGTGTGTGACGTCACTAAAAGCTCTCTCGCCGCTAATGCATTTGATGGGGGAAATCGGGGGATTCAGTACCGTATCTACCAAGTGTGAAGACATGACGTCTGCTTTCAGAGTTTCAGGTCCAAAAGTATACGAGCGATGATAAAATAACGACGTTTCTCTGCTGAAAGTTTTTAAAAAGCGGTCACGACCTCGGAACAGTTTTGTTGATTCAAGAAATATTTTATGGTATCCATCAGAGAAATTTTAGCTTTAAAGCTGAGACACTGATTCAGGATTTTCACTAGTTATCTCGGCTCAATTCTTTCAAATAGTTTATAAAACTGAGGAAAATAGACACATTGTTCAATCTAACAATTTTTAAAAGAGATATATAAAGTCAATGTAGACTAAAATGGTTGAATATACGGAATGATCGCAAACCTTAATTTTCAAATTTCCCTGACTAATTTAAAGACGAACATTCTAATTTAAAAAAAGTGTAATATAGAATATTTTATATTTGCGAAATCAAAAAATTAAAATGTATAAATTTTTAATTTATTATTTTTAATTTACAATAAAAATTCTGAAAACAGATCAATTAAAAAGTTGAAGAGGTTAAAATGAAACTATTCATAATATTAGAAGTGCGAAAAAAATTAAGAATTTTGATAAACCGTGAAAATTGTCTAATTTTGAAATTGGAAACAATTCAAAATTGCATATGATAACTGATTTAAACCGATAGCAAAATTTAAATACTCATATGAAGCATTATAGGGATATATCAGTTTTTTAACAAAATAGAAAAAATAGAAATATTTACAAAAATAGGAAGAGATATAGAAAACAATTTTTTTTTCAAAAAAATAAGGCGGTATCTGCAAAGGTTGTGTTGCGAATCGGAATCGCACACGCAGTAAAATCATCCATAAGAAAGTTTAATCCTTATTTTGACAGAGCGGACAGAACAGACAAGTTGACAGTAAGATACGGTCTTATGTTTCCTAGCTCAGAGCTTTGAAAGTGACGAGGAGAATAAAGAAAAAAAGAGGATAAGTCTATGTTTTGTGGTACGAAAAAAAGGAATAAATCCAAGTTAAGTCCGTTGCGTGCACAAGTCGGCTTACTGTGTATATTATGTATAGATATCGCACAATGGCGTGCGCGGAACGACACGTAATTCTGAAATTAATAAGGGTGGAAATGTAAAAAAATTAAATTAAAAAAAACGTACAATATAGAAAGAATAATTTTAGAATATTTCAAACTGTTTATGATTAAAAATGTGTATAATGAGGCGGGGGTTAACAGGTTTTATGACGATTTTTGACAATGGAAATAATAAATCTGATTGACTATTTTTTGGAATGCTTGAGAAATTGAAGATTAGTGACTTTATTTTATAAATAAAGCATGTAGACCCCTCTGCATTCATTTATAAAGAAGTCCTTTTTTCCCTTGTTTTCAATAAACATACAAGGTTGAAAATAAAAAGTTATTGACTCAAGATTTAAATGTCTTGTTGAAGATTTGTTGTTTTTTGTCCATTTTTTTTATCTGACAATTTAATTTCTCCATAATTGGTTGACATTTTGTTCAGAATTCGTTCTTCTACGATAATATGTGAATTTATTTGACTGAATATTTAATTATTCCAATGTTGATTTTAAATATTGATGGTTTTTAGTGTAAAATTCAAAAATTTGGTTGAAAATTTACGTATTTCGTAATAAATTCGTCTTTTTTGATAGAAAATTAATTTTCTTGATTGAAAATTCAACTAACTGGTAAAAGTTGAAATACTTTATTAGAAAATCTTTTAATTAATTTATGGTCTATTGCTTTGGTTGAAAATAAAACTACTTTGTTCAAAAATTGCTTTTTTGACTGAAAATCAATGTTTTCAACTGCAAATTTTACTATGCATTCCTTTTTTATTAAAATTGTATCGTTTTTAGTTTAAAATTGAACGATTTGGTTGAATCTTTTTTTTCTTTTTAATTTTAATTCGATTTTTTCGTTTGAAAATTCAACAATTTGCTAGAATTCTTTTTCTCTCTTGAGAAAATTCGTTGAGAAAATTCAACACTTTTGTTGAAAATTCATCCTTTTATATGACAATTCATCTATTTGGGTGAAAAACTGAATTTTTTGGTTAAAAATGCAACTTTTTGCTTGATAATTTGTTTTGCTATGATTGATGATTCAACTATTATTTTTAAAAATTGGTCTTTTATAGCTGAATTAAACTATTTTTTATTTAAAATAAAAATATTTTTTTGGTTGAAATATAAATTATTAAATTTTTCGTAGAGAAATCATCTTTTTAGCTAAATCTAAATGTTTTTCATTCAGAATTGCAATATTCCCTGGGTTAAAAAATCAACTATTATATTTTTTGTTAAGAATTAATTTTTTTAAATTTAACTACACGATTGAAAGTTTAACTTCTGTTATAATTTAATTGTGTTGTTTAAGATTCACCATTTAAGTAGAAAAATCGAGTATTTTATTGAATGTGCAAATGATTTTGGTTGAAGTTTAATTTTTTGGTTTAAAAATTTAAACAGTTGGTTGAATATTCAACTATTAGGCTAAAAATACATTTATTTTGTTGAAAATCCGTCACATTTGCTTGAAAGTTCAACTATTTGGTTTAAAATGAAAATTAAATTTTGTTGTTAAAAATTCATATTTGTACGTCGAAAATTCAACTAGGCGGTTACAAATTCAACTATTATATTTCAAATTCAACGATTTGGTTACAAATTTAACTAATTAGGTGAAAAAACCTCTTTTTTGTCGAAAATTAAACATTTTTGTTGAGTATTCGTCTTTTTGGGTTGAAGATTCGACCATTTGGTTAAAAATGCAACTATATCTGGTGGAAGTTAATTCTTCTTTGTTTTAAAATTCTTCTTGGTAAATCTAAACCATTTGGTTATAACGCTACTGCTTGGTCTATAATTAATTTTTTTATTTGTTGAAAATTCAACTATTTGGTTGTTAAATCATATTTTGGGTTGATTATTCAACTATTTTGTCGAAAATGCCATATATTTCTACTTGAAATCTTAGAAATTTCATATTTAATTCCATTATTCCGCTATTTTTCTAAAAATCATCCCATTCCCCGAATTTTGAGAGCATTTTGGGCTATGAACTCTTTTAAAATATTACGCTTGTATATTTTGTGTTTTATTTTAGGCGCTTAGCAAATGAAATAGAAGAAAAATTTTTGACTAAAAATGGGGAGGAGGTGTTTGTATTTGTGACATCGCTCCTGGGGGAGGGGGGGGGTATCAAATTTTATATGAAGATCTGTGACAAAGAAGGGCAAGGGTAGAAAAATGGTTTAAAATAGTGCGACGTAGGTTTTGAACAGCCCTTAATTATACAATAAAAATAAAACAAATTATTATTTATGGCCCCTTTACATAAAAAAAATAAATTTATAATTTAAGGCTTACCTCTAATCTCTGGACAATAAGGTCGAGAATCACGAGAATTTTGTTGCTGAGTAATACAGCTTCGATGTTATTTGCGTGTTCATTTACTCCAGCTTTGTAAACTCGCAAAACAGAACCAAGGCTCCTGAAAAATGAGACAAAAGAAAAATTGGTATAAATCTTTTACAAATTGAAGGAAATAGACCGTGAGTTTTAAATAAACGTACTTGTTTGGCAAGGAGTTGGACGGATTCTGTGAATTTGAACCTAAAGTCAGTAGATTTGTTAGAATATCAAATCCGCTCAGCTGTAGAAAAGAGTCTTGATCTGCAGAAGACTGAAACAGGAATTGACATACTTTTTCAATTAAGAATCATGAAAAAAGTATTCATTTTTAGGCATAAAAATCATTTTTGAAATCATCTAACATTTCTATTTACTATTAACAATTCCTTAATTTTTGTGGAAAAAGTAAAAAAACGTATTAGCGTATTGAAGGTAATCTACAAAAATACATTTTTTTAATATATAGCATTTTTCAGAGCCTAAAATATATTTTTTTGAACCTTCAAATATCAAAGCAGAAATCTATGTTTCCATCCGAAGATAAGCAATTCCAGTGGATATTTCCGTGACAACCAACATAGGATACAAAATATTATTTTAATAAAGGAAAAGATTCCCTTTAATTTTGATTAATGTTTTACTTTTTTGTCCGAAAAAAAGTTGTCTAGTGACCCGGGAAACCCTGGTATTCGAAAATTTCCAGGACCTTTGTGTCCCTTGAAAAATACGGGAAAATGCCAAGAACCAAAACATGGAACAGATAATAAATTTGTCTACTAATGTCAGCATAAAATTCACTGAGGAAAATTTCATGTGTTTCTTTTTTTTTTTGTATTTTTTCGAAGTTTTTTCTTTATGCACGGCATTTGGAAAAACATTTCTTTGTGTGTCCGGTCGTATTATAGTTCTGAGTTTTGAATTTCAATCTTTTAAAATCTATACTTTTAAAATTAAGGCTCTCAACATTGTTTAATTGAACAATTTTAAATTAAATGATGTTGAACTAAAAAATTGGAAACTTTAAACTATAATAAATTCAACAGTTTAAAGATTTCTGGTTGAAAAATATAAATTTACGATTTAATTTTAAATGCTCTAAATCAAAAAATAAATTTTTGAATATTAAAAATTTATATTTTTGAACCAATTTTAAGTTAGGAAAACTGAAAAATGAATATCTTTAAATTTTTTGTTTAAGATTGAACACTTTATATTAGAAGTTAAATTATCTTAAGTTTAAGTCGTTTTAAATAAATAATCGTTATTTTTATTTTTACATCGAAATTAAAGAATTTCACTTGAAAAATAAAAATGTAACAAAATGAAACAATTAAAATTCTAATCTTAAAATATAAAATCTAGCACTCTGAATTCTGAAAGATTCAAGGCTATTTCGAACAATTGAGTTTAAAATGGTTTAGTTTTGAATATTTCGTTAATAATTGAATTTTTTAAATCAACAGTCAAATATTGTTAAATATTTAAAAAATTATTATTTTTATTTAAAATATTTAAAACTTGGTTAAGTTAAAAACGGAATATTTTAGAATGAACGAATATCAAAATAGTATTTTAAATAGAATAACAAGCATTCCATTATGAATCTATTAATTTGAAGTTATTTTTAGAACTAAAAATATTTTATGAACTTCCAATCGAACGTTTATATTTGTTTAACTACTAAGATTTTCGAATTTAGAAGACCGAAAATGCAAATTTTTAAACTCTATGATTTTAGAATTGTGCATTGTAAACTAAATTTAAACTAAAATTTAAACTAAGTTGTAAAAAAGTAAATTCACTGTCATTTCTGGTTTTTCCCGGTATACAAAATTCCCGGTCATTTCCCTATCCAGCGGCTACCATGTTTTAAAATGATGAATTTACTCGTATTACATTTAGTTTAATCATTAATTTGAAAAGTAAATAATAATAATAAAACAAATTACTTTTATTCAAAATATGACAAAAGATTCAGAAAAATTGTTTTCAAACGCTTCTCCTGCCTTGTCTCTTTTCAAATATCTTTTAGTACTATTTTAACTAATAATGAGGTGCGAAATTCAGGCCTTACAGTCCCTATGGGATATAATATAGGGGTCAAAGGTTTTTTTTGTAACCCTCATATAGTACTTTTTTGGCGCTCAAAGGATAACAAATTCAGGATAAATTTATAATGCTTTAAACCAATTCAAAAATCCAAATTCAAGATCCATATTCATCCAATTCACATTCAAATGAATTAAAAAAATTTCGTTGATTACAATAAAATCAGAATTAATTTAGAGGAATTTAAAGTAAACGAGAAGAGTTCGATCAAGTTCATAAAAATTCAAGGTGAATTTAAAAAGAAATCTTAATCGACAGAAAACAATTTAAAAATATTCAAAAACTTCACTGAATACAGTCAATTTGAAATAAGCTTAGAAAAATTCAAGGAAATTCCAAAGAATTTAATTAAGTGCCTAAGAATCGAGCGTGTATTCTAAAAAAATAATTTCAAACATCTTCAAATCTTTGAAACCTTACTAATTCCTAACCAAAAAGTGACTGATGACTATGAACAATTTAAATAAATTAGAAATATTTTTAAAAATCGAAAAAAGTTCATTAGCTTCAGCAAAAATGGAGTGAATTTAAGGGAAATTAAAAGAATTCGATGAAATTCATAAAAAAATCAAGCTGAATATAAGGAGAGTTTCAAAGACTTCAAGATGAATTAAACAAAAACTTTTTAGAAATCCATTGAATTGAGTGGAATTGGGAGAATTTAGAAGAATTCAGCGCGAATTCCAAATTAATTGCAAAAAATATTTGAAAATCGCTTCAAATCTTTGAAACCTTATGAAATCCCTCACTTCTTGTGAATACATAAATTATTTGAAATCCAATACAATATTCATATCCCTTAAAATCTTTAAACTCAAATTTTAATATCCTTTGCAATCACCTTAAATTATTAAAATCAATAAAAAATTTCTTTTTAATATTTTAAAGTAACCTAATATACATATTTCATATCTTTTCAAATTATTTTGTTCGTTTTATCAACTGATCCTCCAGATTAATTACATATAAACTTCTAACCATTCAAAAAAAAAATCCATTGAATTAAGTATAATTGAGGTTTAGAAGATTTCAAGTGAATTAAAAAATTCACAAGAATTCCAAAGAATTAAATGAATTCATGGTAAATTAATAAAAATTCAGGATGAATTCCAAAAAATCATTTTAAATCTCTTAAAATTTTTGAAACTATATGGAATAACTCACATCTCTTGAATAAATTCTTTGAAATCTTCTGAAATATTATAAAATTCTGTGAAATTACATGAAATATGATGATACTTCCTGAAATCCTGGGAAATTTATTGAAATATCTTGATAGCGTTTAAGATCCCTTAAAATAGAATTCCTCAGAAATTTCATAAAATAACGTGAAATCTTTAAAAATATCTTAAAACTTGGTAGATTTACTAAAATAATTCCATTTCTTCCAAAATTCTAGGAAATTATTCACCATAAAATATTTTCAACCCTTTGCAAACCGTTCAAATGATTGAAATCAAATAAAAAAATCCTAAAAATCTTTTAAGATTACCTAAAAACTTTAAAATTTTTTAAAATCACCCTAAAATAGTTCAAACGGCTTAAAATTCCTTCAAATTAATGAAATTAATTAATAATGTTTTGGAATCTTTTAAAATATGCTAAAATATTTCAAATTAAGAGCTCCTGAAAATGCCGCAGTAGTTTTAAAAATACCATAAAATCTTTAAAATTCCTTCGAATTATTGAAATATATTATAAATTTCTCGAAATATTCTAAACTACCCTGAAAAATTTCAAAAGAATTCAAGACGATTCAAAAATAAGTATAGACCTTATTATGCTTTAAAATTACGTCTTACAGAAATTCCCTGTCTTTTTCAATTTTTTCAAAATCCCTGACTCTTGAAAGCTTTAATCTTATTATAATTTTTTTTAAGTTACATTATGGACCGCAAATAGGGTACATCCGGAAATTTTAAAA
>JAWWLR010000092.1:57494561-57512273 GCA_035041075.1 Acraspis erinacei | reverse complement strand
TTTGGTAGCGAAGTACCAGGTCATGAGTACCTGTGGGATGGAAGGTGGGCCAAAATAATAATAATAATAATAATAATGTCTTCTTCAAGCCGCTCGGGTACTTTGATATAGTGAATATTAAATATTCACTCTTTTTATATCTATTAGTAAAACACTTTTTTCACTTATTGTAACAAAAATATCAAACTCGCCGGTTGAAAACACTTTATCAATTTTTGAAACAAAGTCACTTTTTCCGTGTTTTGATATTGTAGAATACTGAACTTTCATATATTTGTATTATTAATTGAAAAAGAAAGTCTTTCCGTGTACAATTGCTTACGATATTACACTGAATTTTAATGTTTATCCATCGTACGTAAAATCGAAACTAAATGAATTAACTCGATTGTTTAAAATTAATTTTTAATAAATTATAAAGAAATTTACATATATTCGGTTATTTGTAAATGTACAGATATTGTTAAACAGATAAATTAAAAAAGAACAATAAATTTCTAAAAGATACGAAAACTTATTTGATCACTGATAATCTAGTTAAGTGCTGTCGGATGGTTTGGTTTCGACTCTTATAATATAAAAAGAAAGGATTATTTCGCTCTTTCTCACTGGATTCAACAAGGACAACCAAAGGACACGTTTTTCATCATAGATAGACATTGAAGTTTCCTTTAGTTTATTTTCGGAAAATAAACCAATTAATTTAAAAACTGATATTTCAAAATATAACTTTAAAAAGTTGATAATTGTAATACATTTTTAAAAGAAAGGGCATTAAATACGAATTTTTGGGGGTTGCTGTTTAAACAATTCAAAATATATATAGAAGCTTTTAGAAATATTAAAGATCAATACAAATCTCAAAAAAATGTTAATAGTATCCTAATAATTTATTACCAATTCATATCTACATTTATAATGAATATTAGCATAGATAGAAATATTTCCTAGTAGTTACCTATTAAAAATTTCCCTGATGAGGAAGCCTAAACTAGTTTCTAAACATCTTGATCTCTAGTATTATAAACAAAAACGGATAAAGAATAAGGAAAAGAGAGAGAGGTGGTTTGGTTATCTCTTTCCTTTGTTATATCACTGTCTCTAATGAGCCGTTTACACTGTTGATTAGAAAAGTACTTCTCTCATTTTCACTCCTTGTGTGCAATTATCTTACACAAATTGACTTTCTTGATTATATGGTTGCTTCAAAACATATTATTGGAAACATTGTTCTTTTTAGGTCTTCTTCTGCAATTTGTTTTTACATATTTTGACTTTTTAGGTTTATGTTTTTAAAAATTTGCTTTTAAAATTGAATAAACAGATAGATTAAGTCATAGAACTTGAGGTTGTTCTCTAAAGTTCGGTTCTTTGTACCGTTCTCAAAAATTCGATTCTAGGCCAACTCCGAAAAAAGTTCCATTAATGTTCTGTGAGAAACAGTCGTACTGTACTTTAAAATAATACAAGTTTAAATTATCTCAATTAAAAAGTTTGAAATCGACGGTAAATAAAATAAACACTAAAGTATTTAATATTTTTAATTAAAAGTGTAAAAATTTCATAGTATTAAAAAAAAACATTCGGATTTGGAAAATTATTTATTTTTACTAAGAAACCGTTAATGCGTATTTAGTTTACACGGATGCACATGAATAATGTGATAAAACTGATTTTACATTATTATACATTCTTTTAGAGCCCCAGACATTTATTATGAATTTATAATTTACACGTTCCAGACTAATGAGATGCTTAGTTGTGACATCCACTTAATACGCGTACATATGACTTTTGAAGAAAAAGACGAAAGCATATTCTTTAAAGATAATTTTCAGACAACATATGCTTCAAAAAGTCAAATTGAGTAACAAAATTGCACAAGAAAACTTAAAAACAAGTATGTTTACAAAAATCAGTTAAAAAAACGTAAATATACTCAAGAAAGTCAATTTGTGTGAGATAATTGCACACAAAGTGTTAAAACGAGAGAAATATGTTTATAAACCACAATGTAATCAACTCATTAGAGACAGTTTTATAAGAAACGAAAAAAGTGTAAGAAAAAAAGAAAAACACAACCAAACCACCTCGCTCTCTTTTCCTCATTATGTATGCGTCTGTTTTATACTAAGAGAGACCAACATGTTTCGAAGTCAGAGGCATCCTCAATCATGGACATTTTTTATACGAAACTAATAGGAAATATTTTTATCGTATATTAATATTATTTATGAAGGTAGATATGAATTTTAAATCACCTATATTAAAATACGATTAACATTTGTTTGATACTATATGTGTTGATTTTTTAAATTTTTGAGAACTTTTATACGTAATTTTAATTGTTTAAAGAACATTCCCCAGAAATTCAAAAATATTACTCTTCCTTGGAAAAATTTGATAAAAATATATAATGTTTTTTTTCTATTTTGGAAGATCTCACAAATTACTTTCTTGAGTATAAGTTTGTTAGAAAGCTGATTTATGGAAATATTGTTCTACTTAAGCATTCAAATTTTTCTTTTAAATTTAATAAACAGAGACATTAGGCCATATACTTTATACTGATGCAAACGCATAATTTTGAGGCCAAAATGACTTTCCATTTTTATATTTTCTTCTGGATCCCAGGCATCGAAACATCCAGAGGAATCCAGACGAATGAGTGCCAAAGGAATGACAATTCTGTCAATTTTTGGCGGTGCAAAAAAATCATTGTTTTACTTGAAAATATACACATTTATTTATTTTCATTATTAATTGAAGCGTACCCGAGGAATGAGAACCTTGGTAGCGACATCCACTTTTTAGTGCATATATCAATTATAAAGAAAAAGAGAAAAAACATTTTTTTTAAAAACCAATTAAAAAAGAAACATAAGCTTTAAAAAGTCGAATCGTGTGACATTCACAAGAAGGCTTAACATTATTTACAAAAATTTGTTTACAAAAATCAGTTTTTTAACAAAAATACTCAAGAAAGTCAATTTTCGTAAGATAATTTCAAAAAAGGAGTTAAAAGAAGAGAAGAATGTTTATAAACAACAGTATAATCGGGTCATTAGATATAGTTATATAACAAAGGAAAAAAGAGTAAGAAAAAAGAAAAGAGACAACTAAATCACCTCGCTCTCTTTTCCTTATTCTTTATCCGTTTTTTATACTACAACGGAACAAAATGTTTCGAAGCTGGTTTAGGCTTCCTCATCAGGGATATTTTAAAAAGGAAAATACTAGGAAATATTTCTATCGTATGATAATATTAATTATAAATGTAGATATGAATTTGAAATTACTTATTAATATATTATTTGAACTGGAAAATCAGTTAAAAAGAACATAGAATTGATTACACAAATAATACCAATTACATTCGTGATATTATTATTTTTATCTTATCTTAGGGGCCGCCCATAGACTACTTTACAAATTAAGGGGGAGGGGGTCAGTGGAAGTAATTTTACGAACTTAGATAAATTTAGGTACTTTTTCTATTAAAAATTGTTTGCGAAATAAGTTTGAAAATGACTTTCATTTTAGAGACTTTACACTCTTTCCTCTATTCATCTCTACTTCTCTTTTTTTTAAATATTGCTTTGTTCTTTGTTTTAAAGAATTATTATTTTTTTCTGTCTTAAAAAATCACATTTTTGGTTAAAAATGGAACTATTTGGTTGAACGTTGAACTTTATTGTTGAAAACTTTAGTATACAGATTCATTATTAGAGTTGAAAATTCAATTGCTTGATTCAAAATATAAGTATTTTGTTAAGAATCATTTTTTTATGGAAATTATTATTTTTTAATCATAATGCAAATGTTCCATTTTTGGTTCAAAATTGCTTTTTTAAATTGAAAATTGATCTTTTCAAGTATAAAAATAACGCTTTTTATTCAAAATTCATAGTTTTTTGGTAAAAAACTAATCTTCTTGATTGAAAATTAATCCTTTTTGGTAATAAATTCAATCGGGTTGAAATTCAACTGCTTTATAGATCATTCATCTTTTAGGCTTGGAAATTCAACAACTCGATTGAAAATTTTCGTATTTTCTCGAAACTTCGTTTTTTTGGTTAAAATTAATTTTTTTATCTGAAAATGTAAGTATTCCATCTTTGATCAAAACTTATTTTTTAAAATTGAAAATTGCTCTTTTCTAGTCGAAGATTCAACTTTTTGTTTCATAATTTACTCTTTTTTGACAAAAATAAATCTTTTCGATAGAAAATTTAACAATTTGGTAAAAAAATAAACTATTTTGGTTGAAAATTTATCGTTTACAATTTGAAAATTTTACTGATTTGTATTTGAAAGCTTATCGTCTTCATTTTGACAGGAAATTAATTTTTTCTTGAAAATTCTTTATTTGGTTGATGATTCAACTATTTTGTTAGAAATTCGTTTTTTTTCCTCCGATTTAGTTGGTTGATTTTTTGTAATTAAATTTTTTAATTGAAAAAATAACTATTTCATTTTCGCCTAAAAACTTATTCGTTTGGTTGAAAACTAAACTAATTGGATGAAAATTCGTGTAATATGTTCAAAAATGGCCTTTTGATAAAAAAATGTATCTTTTTACTTTCCAAATTCAATTATTTTAGTTGAATGTAATTATATTGCTGAAAATGCAACTATTCTGTTAAAGTCATATTTTTTGGTCGAAAATTCAACTGTTCTGTTGAAAATTTGTCCTGTTGGATTGAAAACTCAACTTTTGTTTTTAAATGTTTCATCCACCAAATATATGAAAATGATTTAAAATGAAATAGAACTTTTTTTACTGAATTTTTTCAAGGAAGTTTAGGGTCTACAATATAATTGACGATTCAGGCAGCAATTTTTATTTCATTGCAATCAGTAATTTTCAGTGCAGACTGTAAAACTGGCCAGCACGAATCGACAGGAGAAGGGATGATATCAGAAGAGAAAGAGAAGGAAATAAACTGCTTGACATTCCTGTTGAGGTTGCAGCCTGCAATATACTTACATACCTTCACTTCTATTCACTTTCATAATATGAAAATATGCATTACTTTATCATTTTCTCGATTACACATACATAGATGTCTGCCTGCTGTTCTTCTTATTTTTTTAAATGCATTAAATGTTTCAGACTAAATAAATAAATATATCACACTATACTTTTGTAACCATAATGAAAACATTAAGAAGAGTTTCATTCAAGAGGATTTAATATGTAATGATGGTAAATTGCAAAAAATAAATGTTGTAATAAAAGTCAAGTTATTTTATATTTTACTATAAAAAGATTATTATATTATGTGCTTATATAATTTATTTACTTTTACATCATTGTAATAATTGACCATTAAAAACTTTATATTAATTTAAAATTCAGTGTATTTTATTAATATCACTAGTAAAAATAGCGCGCATATTATACGTTTTTTATGGTCTATAATTATCATATTAAAATATATACTTCAATTTGGAGCACTATACAATATAATAATTAAACATAAACTAAAATAGGTACATCTACTTTCATACAATTTTAAGTTAATTTTAATTTTGATTTAGATCTTAATTTGAATCAACTTTCAATAATCTGTAACTTTTATTTAATTATATAAATATAAAGTTAAGTTTTTATTTTTATAGTTTAAAATTATGCAATTTTTTACATCTTTTTAAAATAGATAATTTGATCATTTGCAATTGAATATCCCATAATTTGTAATGTGTAAAATTTAAAATAATGCCGTTTTTAATGTTTTATTTCATAGTTCAATTCTGAAGACTTACGATTGAAAAGTCTTCAATATGATTTTGAATATAAAAGGTCAATTAAATTTTTATTTGAAAAATTTTTTAATTAAAAACTTTTTAATTTTAAAGACATATAATTCAAATTTCTACAATTTTGAAGAAATGCAATGAAAAATTATTAAACTTCGGAAACATATGTAGAATTTCAAATTATTCCATTTTAAAGATGTATATTTTAAAGCTATGTAATTTTGAATAGTTTTTTTGGGATAGCTCAATTTTGAAATTGTCCAACGTTATATTCTTTAATTTGAACGACTTGCAATTCACGACCCTTCAACATGTAATGCGCACGATACAAAATAATATCAAAAAATAATAAAAAAAATATAAAATAAATTATTAAATTTTTGAGCTTTATATTTTAGGATTATGAACGTTTTTTTAAAATATGTAATTCAATTTTGAAGATTTCTTGTGGATTTTTTTCAATTTTTAAGATTTTTAATTAAACATTCATACCTTTAAACCAGCATAATTTTGTAATTGTAAATTTACAAAAAATAAAAGATCTTCAATTTTAAGTATTTTTTTGTATAAATAGTATTCATTCATTAATACATTAATTAAAAATTGATAGTTCTACAATTATGAAAAGTTACGATTGAAAATTCTTAAATTTTGATGAAATTGAAGAAATTTTGAAAATAAATCATAAAAATGAGATATTTTATTTGTAAATTTTCAAAATAAAAAAATATTCGATTTTAAAAGATTTAAAATACAAATATCTGCAATTTTGAAGAGTTACAAATGAAAATTCTCGAATTTAAAAAATAAATAATGTTAAATTATTACATTCTCATTCGTTTTATTTTAAAGATTTGTAATTTGGAAGATTTTTTTTGGAATTGTTTGATTTTGAAGTTATCCAATTGCAATTTCTTTAATTTTCAAGAGTTACGAATGAAAATTCTTAAATTGGGATGATTTGTAAAATCAAATTCAAACATTTAATTACAAATTTTACAAATTAAAGAGATTTTGAATATAAAGTATCATAATTACAGACATGTTATTTGTAAATTCTCACAATTAAAAAATGTTCGATATAAAAAAAATAAAAATACCTGCAATATTTAAGAGTTCCTATTTGTTTAAAGTTAAATTTAAAAAATGAAACTCATAGGATGCATTTTTAAGAAAAAATGCAATATTAAATATTTCAACCAAAAAAGATTTGAATGTAAAGTCAAAAGCAGTTGAATTTAAGATATGAAGTCGAATTTTCAACAAAAGACTTGAATCCTTAAAGCAATAAGTTTTATTTTCACCTAAACAGTTGCAATGTTAACCAAAGAAATCGATTTTTTAGCATAATGACGATTTTCCAATAAAATACGTAAATTTTCAATAAGATAATTAGATTTTCAACCAAACTGATCAATTTTCTAAAAAAAGCGGATTTTTAACAAAATACGTAAAAAATTGTTTGGCTTGATTAATTTATTTACGTTATTTTATTACATTATTATTTATACTTTTTACTAAATTATTTCTTTACTTGTAAAATGATATATTGTTATTTATCTTTTAAATCGGTTTAAATACTATAATTGTAAAAAAAAGAATAACGTGAGAATTTCGGATTATACAAGTGTTCCATTAAACATACATTTTATTTTAATAATTTATCTATAAATATTTTATTTGCTTAATTTTGATTCCGTTTAATTAATTAAAAAATTAAGTATAAGTGGAAAAGTTTACGCGGACCCGTAAACAATATAGTTTTTCAAAAAAACGCGCTCTTTTCTAGCCAATCAGTGTTCTCCAAGCGTAGCAAACTATAGCAATCATAGCAAATCCTAGCAAACTGATCTGAAAATTCAACAAACTGTCATTTGAAGTAATTATAGAAAAATTAGAAAAATGGCTTTATTTTCATCAATTACTAAAGTAGAAAGCAGTTCATAAAAATGGGTTTTTTAGAGGACACGTTTGTTATTCTTGTTACGCAGGTTAGTTTCTTATCTCACTTTTTTTTATCCTAACCTCAAAACTTATGTGGTTTATAGGTTATGTTTATGACATTCTGTGCATTTTATCATTAAATTAAAAATGAACATGCAATGGAACAGAATACAAATATTGCATTAAAGAGTTTTGAAAGGCGATTTTTCAGTTTTTAAATTTTATACGTCACTTTATCTAGTAATTTAAATTAATTTGGTGGAAACAAAACCGGACTAAAATATGTTTACTGTTTATGTTTACGTGGAAGAATTACTCTATAATAACGTTAAATAATTATTGCATATGTTTCTGATTTCGAAGATTATTTATTTCCTAAAATTAATAGTGGTTTATTATTATTCTTTGGATTGAAAATATAAAAGTAAAAATTCATGTTACTATATTTTTAAACTTTTTTCATTCATTTCTTCACTCATATTTTTTTATATTTACAGCAAAATTTTTCTTTACAATTCCAGCCTTAATAAATAGGAGAAATTTCTCAAATATTTGTAATGACAAACAAAACAAACCTTTCTTATTGAAACCGCAGATCTTACACCATAAATAAAAAGGCTATCACCTCAAATTTCAGGTTCTCTTTTTCCTAGGAGGATGGGTTTTCTTCGTGAAAAAATTATTTCGGGACTACGAGGTGCATCACAGATTAGTGCAACTAATTTTTTCAACCACGTTTTCTTTATCATGTACAATGTTCGAATTGATTATATTCGAAATAGTCGGAGTTTTGGATTCTAGGTAAATAATAGTAATAAATTAATAGCGAAAAGAAGCTCGAATTCTGAATATATATCAAATTTTCCACAAAATACATGCATTTTTCAGCAAAAAGTAAAATTTTCAACTTATAAAGGATACTTTTTTAACAAAAAAATGGAATAATGCAATTCTAAGATAATAAAAAAATTTTTTCAACAAAAATGTAAAATTTTCAACCAGAGAGTTGATTCTTTAAAAAATATGAATGTTTAACAACTTAGTTTAACTTTCAACCAAATAGTTGACATTTTAACTAAAAAACATTTTTTAACTAAGACAGGTAAGTTCTTCATCAAATAGTTCAGTTTTCCAGACAAATAAAAATTTTCTAGCAAGAAGATTATTGTTCTACCAAAAAACACAAATCTTCAACAAAGCACTTTAATTTTTAACAAAATGGTCCAATTTTAAAGCTGAAGGGACTCATCATCTACAAAACTGTGGAATTTTCAACCCGAAAATATTTTTTAACAACAACATTAATTTTCTACCAAAAAGTTAAATTTTTATGAAAGAAGTTTAATTTTTAAACAAAAGGAAGAATTTTCAAAAAAATGCATGAATTTTCTACCATACAGTTGAATTTTTAAATTATAAAGGAAAAATGTCTATCAAAAAATAGAATAGAGCAATTCTAAGATAAAAAAATTTATTTTTAACCAAAAGAGAACCAAATTTTCAACAAAAAAGTACAATTTTCCAACAGAAGTGAATCTTCAAAAAATATGAATATTTAACAAACTAGTTCAACTTTGAACCAAGTAGTTGAATTTTCAATGAGCGACGATGAATTGATAACGAAAAAAGAGGAATTTTCAACCAAATAGTTCAATTTAAAAAAAATTCCTGCAAGAAGATTCATATTCTACCAAAAAGCATGAAATTTAACAAGATCTTCAATGTCGTTAATTATCCAAAAAATTGTTGATTTTCAAGCCGCAGGAACGACTGATGTACAAAACGTTTGAATGTTCAACCCGAAAAGAAGGGTTTTTAATAAAAAAGTAATTTTCTACCAAAAAGTTAAATTTTTATAAGAATTGTTTAATTTCTAACCAAATAGTGGAATGTAAACCATAAATATAGGAATTTTTTACAAAAAAGGATGAATTTTCATCCAACAAGATTAATTTTCGACCAAAAAAGACGATTTTTTAAAGTAAAATACATGAATTTTCAATTACGAAAATATAATTTGAAACAATAATATTAACTTTCCATCGAGAATGAAAAAGTATCATTGTTAGTTAAAAACAGTAATTTAATTATCAACAAAAAAAACGAATTTTGATCAAAATAGTTACATTTTCGACATATAAGAGATGAATCTTAAAAAATGAATTTTTAACAACGTAGTTCAACTTTGAACCAGGTAGTTAAATTTTCAATTAAAAAGTATGAACTTTTAATCAACCAGTTAAATGTTCTACCAAGATCACAATTTTTCTACAATATGCATTAATTTTCCTTAAAATACATATTTTCCAGAAAAAAGGTATGTTTATAAATTTGGTAAATTTTGCAATGAATATTCTAATGAATTTTACCCATGGGTAAGAACTGAAATTTAAATCAATTGACATAAATATTTATTTTATTTTTAAATTTAAAAGAAAAAATGTTTTTACTGCCACGGATAGGTTTCAAAACTTAAATTAAAATACAAAAGTTATTAAGTTTATAAGGAATTATGATAATTTTAAATAAAATGATTAGTGAACCAAAAAATAATTTTTATTTGATATTCAGTAATTTTCTTCTATACTTCTCTTCCAATCTTCTACCCCTATATATTATTCTGGTTAAGAACAATATTTTTCGAAAAACCAGCAAAGATGTCATTTATTAAACAACTTTTTGGTTGCGAATTCATATGTTCGAGTTAAAAATTCAACTATTATGTTAAAAGATCGTCTTTTTTATTTGGAATTTTAACTAGTTGGTTAAAAGTTCAAATGTTTTCCTGACAATTATTATTTTTTTTAAAATTTATATTTGCGAATTTTTTTAAATAATATGTTTAGGTTAAAGATTTAATTTTTTGGTTGAAGATTCACTTTTTTGTTGAAAATTCATATTTGTGATTTTCGGAAATTAATTTTATTTTGATTGAGGATTTATTTAATTTGGTTGCAAATAAATTGTTTGGTAGAAAATTAATTTTGTTGTTGAAAATTAAATTTTTCGTTGAAAATTCGTATTTAAGCGATGGAAGTTAGTTTTTTTTGTAGAAATTTTATTTTGTTGAAAGTTCATATTTTCTAAAATTAATTAGTTTTGGTTGAGGATTCAACTATCTTTTTGAAAATTCGTCTTTTCAGTTGAGAAATTTATCTCTCATGGTAGAAATGTCATAATTTATGAATTTCGGAAATTAATGTGTTTTTGTTTACAACTATTTTGTTAAAAATGAAATTATTTGATTGAAAATGAAATTTTTTGTAAAAAATTAATATTTTCCGAAAAAAATTAATCTTTTCGGCTGAAAATAAATCTGTTTTGCATAAGGATTCAACTATTTTATGGAAAATTGATCTATTTGTTTGAAAATTCAATAGTTTTGTTTAAAATTAAACTATTTCATTGAAAATGAAATTTTTTGTTTGAATTTTATATTTTTGGGTTAAAAACGCTTTGTAGCACATTCGCTATTTTAAATTGCAAATGCAACAATTTTGCAGACATTTTTTTCTTGGCTGACTGAAAAATCTTTGTTGCTCAACTATAAATTTTTTTGTTGAGAATTAATCTTTGTTGAAAATTCAAATGCTTGGTTGAAAGTTGAATTACTTTGTTAAAAATTAATTTTCTTTTTGTTTGTTGAAGATATATTATTTTAGTTGAAACTTCATTTCCTTGATTGAAAATTTAACTATTTTGTTTAAAAGTTATATTTTTTTGTAGAAAATTAATCTTTTTGGCTGAAGTTTCATTTTTTCTATTGGAAATTCTACTATTTGGTTAATAATCTACCTATTTCGTTGAAAGCGCTAAATTTTTACTTGAAGTGTTAGGAATTTTAAGTGTTTAAAATCGAATTTAATATAGTACCCACAATAATTTTACCTACAAGAATTTATTCCCCTATTTTCGTGAAAAATATCCTTATTGATTATTCATATATAATGTAAAGCTTTTAAGATTTAAAGGGTCATAATTGTTTAAAAAAATGGAATACTTAATAATTGAATGGCTTCTATGGTAATATATTAATAATATCTCTCTTAAAAATAATCAATCTGACTTATATTTTTTTCGCAGCTCTAGATATTTCCACTGGAATGTTGGACTCTACATGCTCCTTTTTATGGTGATAGTTTTGATACCATTTTACATCGCGTATTTTATTATCAGCAATGTTAGATTTGGTAAGAAAAATATAATAAAGTTCACAGGGTGTCTATCCTACGTGGAAAACCTGGAATTGTCAGGGAATTTTTATACACCTAGATTTTTTAACAAAAAATTCACTTATTCTGTTTTTGGTTGAAAATTGTTTGGTTTTAGTTGAAAATTTAATTATCTGGTTGAAATTTCATATATTTTGTTAAAAATTCGGTCTTTGTGGTTGAACTCCATCATTTTTTATTAACATTTTACATCTTTTTTGGTTGAAATATCAACTAATAAATTTTTTGTTCCGAATTCATCTTTTTTTTAATAAAGACTTAATTCCTTAGTTGACAGTTACTCTTGTGTTAAAAATTAATTTGTTGTTGATGACTCATAATTTTAAATAAAATTTCATCTCCTTGATTGAAAAATGAGCATTTTTTGGAAAATTTGTTTTTTTTCTCAGGATGAAAATGAATTTTTTCACTGAAAATTTAACTATTCCAGTTGCAACATTAACTATTTTTTTGATTTTTTTATTAGTTAAAAATTAATTTTTTTACTGGAAATATAACTCTTATTCAATATTTGGTCGAAAAAGAATCTTTTTTAGTTGTAAATTTGGACTTTTTTGGTAGAAATTAATCATCTGGGTTGAAAATGATTATTTTTGTTGTTGAAATTCAATGATTCTAATTAATGTCTCATTATTTAGTTAAAAATTCATCACTTTGTTTGAAAATTTCATCATTTTTTGAAAATTAGTTTCGTTTTTGTTGTAAATTATTTTAATTTTACCCGGAAAATGCGACTATTTCAATTTACAATTACATCCTTTTACTTAAAAATTCATCTCTTTGGTAAAACATTAATTATTGACTGAAAATTTAACGATTCAAGTGTTGGTTGACAATTTATCTTTTTAATTTAAAACTCATGTATTTTTTTTATAAAATGTATCTTCTTTGGATAAAGATTCATCATTTCAGTTGAAAATTGATTTTTTTAGTTTAAAATTCGAATATTTGGTTGAAAATTTGTCTTTTTGTATTGGATCATGCAAATATTTCGTTGAGAATTTATTTATTTTGTTGAAAAATCGTCTTAATGTTAGAAAATTTATCATTTTGGTTGAAAATTCAAGTTTTCCAGTTAAATATTAATCATTTTAGTTGAAAATTCATATTTTTTGTTGAAAATGAAACTACTTGGTTCAAAATTGAAAACTTTTCTCAACAATTCACCTTTTTGTTTAAAATTCATTTATTTCAGATGAAGTTTCATCATTTTAGCTGGAAACTCATTAGTTTGGTTAAACAATTTAACTTTTCGGTATTTTTTTACAGTTGAATCTTCAACTTTTTTGTTAAAAATTCATTATTCTGTTGAAAAATCGTTTTTCTTGGTCGAAAATTATTGTTACTGTTTGAAAATTAATCATCTTGTTTGATAATTTATTCCTTTGCCTAAAAATTCAAATATTGTGTATTAAATGTGGTTCATTTTAGTAATAATTTCATCTTTTTTGTTGGAAATAAAACTACTTGGTTAAAAGTTAAATTAAACTTGTTTAAAAAATAAATTGTTTTTGGTAGAAAAATAATTTTATTAACTAAAAATTTAATTAACTGTTCCATTTTTGTTCGAAAACTGATCTTTTTTAGATTGAAACTTAGCTATTTTTTTAAATAATCTTTTTAATTGAAAACTACACTATTTGGTTAAAAACTTAGATAAATTTAGAAAGATTTGGAGACAAAATTTCTAGAAATGATTAATTGTGGTTTTAGTATTCTTTAATTATTTAATTAGTCTATTGTGTTAAAATAGTTAAGAACATCATGTTATATTAATTGAATTCCTATAAAAACTAAAAAAAAAAAACATTATAAACTCGCCAAAAATTATAGCTGGAAAAATCTTGTAATTGTCAGGGCAGTTTTCCCTAGGATTTCAGTAGACACCTTGGTTCAGAATTTTGAATAAGAATTAATTCAACAACTCAGATGGTAGATATATACACAAAAATTTTAATTTTATTTTCAGTAAGGCTGAATTTGATAAGGCCACTAACGATACTAGTTTACCTATTCTTTCTTTATTTATTTTGGAAAGCGGGAGATCCTTTTCCAATTTTGAGTCCAAAGAAAGGACTGTTATCGATAGAACAAGGAGTAAGTCGCATTGGCGTAATTGGCGTGACAGTAATGGCTTTACTCTCAGGATTTGGTGCCGTAAATTATCCTTATTCTTCCATGGCTTATTTTATGCGTCCAGTGACAATTGCTGACGTTCAAGCAATCGAGAGGCGACTTTTGCAAACAATGGACATGATTATCGCAAAGAAAAAAAGAATTGCATTGGCAAAAAAAGGCCAAGTCGGAGACCCAGCCGAGGGTCGATCTCGTCTTTGGGGAATGCTGCCACTAGGTGGTTTGAAAGGAAACCAAGAAAGTAATCATCTTTTTAAATCGACTTTAAATTCCGAATTTTATTTCAATATTTAATAAACAGGGAAACTGGGAAATGACAGTGAATATATTTTTTAGCGGGAATTTTACAAATTTTAGAGGAAGAATCTGTCAAGTTCGATTTAAACCATTTTTGAAATAATTAGTTGAATTTTTATCTTATTTAATTATGATATGATTCAGTTTATAATACGTAATTTAAAAATGTTTTACTTAACAAAACTTTCCATTTTAGATTATTATTTTAGGCCTACATTTTTTATTTATAGAATTTTAAAATGCAATCTTGGAAGATTTGATCAGTTAAAAATTAAAAGAATTTGAAATTTTTAATTTCAAAAATTGTTACTTGATCAACTGTTAATATAAATTAATTATTTATTTAAAAAATGTAACGGTGCTTTAAGTAAATAATTTGAAACTAAATTGTCTGAAATAGAAACCCTTGAATCGTTAAAATTTCAAGGAGCTTTTAAACTTTGAAACTTACGATTTTAATTGTTCTATTTAAAAAATTATTAATTTTTAAGTGAAATGGTCGAATTTTGATGTATAAATAACAATTGAACACTTATTATTTGCAGAATAATTTGAGTAATTTTTAGATATATTTAGGGGTTTTAAAGGATTTAAAATTAATTTTATTTTTTTTTATTTTGAAAAATTATTTGAAATTCGAATAATTTTAAAAGATATTTAAAAGTTATGAAAGACTTATAATAATAATTTAAAATTTTAAAACAACATCTAGATTTTTCAGGACTTTTAAATAACATTTTTAAGCTTTTTAAGGAGATATAAACGATCTAAAATTAAAATAATTCAACTTCTAAGGTAAAAATTGTTCAGTTGAAGAAAATTTAATCGTTCAAGTATTAATGTTTCTAGCTCAAAATTGAATAATATCTGCTTCAAAATTTCAGATATGAAACAACTGCAACAAGAGGTGTCTGGTTCTGAGGAGTTATCGCGTCAACTCTTTTTAGAAGCTCACGACATTCAAAATGCGAGAGAACGATTAGAGTGGGCGGCAACCTGGCAAGGAAAATATTTCAACTTCCTTGGATACTTTTTCTCCATTTACTGCATGTGGAAAATTTTTATCGTAAGTATCGATTTACCCTGAAGTCGCAGGCATCTGACTCACGACACTTTTGGCACTATTTGATACTTTTTTTAACAGGGCAACTATTTTCTCAAATTGATCGCTAACGCAATTATTTTTTTTATTTTTTGAGAATTTTTATTTTAAAATTGAGAATTTTAAAAGATCCAAAGGGATTTCAGAGAATTAGAAATATTTCAAAGGATTTTAAAAGATTTCAAAAAGTTTCATCTGATTTCAAAATTGTTGAAGAAATTTGGTTAGATATTAGGTACAAATTTCAAGATAATTTACGGGATTTCGAAGTATTTCAAGGTATTTTTAGGGAGTTTCAAAAAATGTTCAGAGAACTTTGGAGAGCAAATGCAATAGAATGAAATTTTAAGGATTATAGACAATTTCAAGAGATTCAAAAATTTCTAAACAATTTTCAATTTTGTAGGAATTCAGAAGACTTGAGAGTTCTCAAAGATTCCAAGAAACAATTACAGTGTTTCCAATTTTTTAGCAATTTCAAGGAATTTTACAATATGTAAGCGATTCATAGGATTTAAAGAGAAATTAAAAGATTCCACAAGATTATAAGAAATTTCTGTGAATTTTAATGGATAAAAAAATGCAGAGTTTTGTGGAAATTTTTTATGGGATTTTACTCGTTTTTTGTGGGATTACTACGGGTTTCACTACATTTAAAGAATTGAATAAACTTTAAGAAATAGCAAAACGATTTAAAAAAATAAAGTAATTTTCAAGATTACAAGAAATTTCGAAAATTTCAAGGACTTTTAAAAGGGCATAAAAGATTTCAAAGAATTTCGAAGATTCCAAATTTTAAGGATTTTATGAGATCTCCGAGAATTTCAAAGATTTAATCATTTTATAATGAAAGATTTTTTTAAATTTCACAAGATTTAAGAGATTTAAAAAAATTTAAGCAATTTGAAAGAATATAGTATATTTGAAGAGATTCCAAGAAATTACATGAGATTTTAAAGAAATTTGGTAGGATTATTGAAAGTTTGAAGAGATTAAAAAATTTCTAAGGAATTTTAATTTTCGTTAGAATTCAGAAGATTTTGAAGATATCAAAGAAATTGTGCGGGATTTACAAAATTTCAAGACATGTTACAATATGTGGTGAATTTATGGGATATCAAAAGAAATTAAAATTCAATAAGATGATTATGAGGAATTTCTATAAATTTAAAGGGATTTAGAATAATTTGGAGAATTTTCCAGAGATTTAGGAGATTTTCAATATCTTTTATGGGATTTTACTCTTTTTTCTTGGTATTACTAAGAATTTCACAAGATTAAAGGGATTTTAAAAATTTTAAGAACTTCCAAAGGTGAGATTTCTATATTATTAAAGGTTTTCAAATAATTTCTGAGGATATTCTGAGGATTCAGGAATTTTTAGAGGATATCAATAACTTCCGGGGTTTATAAAGGATTTCAATGGATTTTAAAGCTTGGATGGTATTTTAAAAGATTTGAAAATAATTTAACGCTATTTTATTGGAGATCTATAATACGAGTAGATTTAAAAAATAAGTAGCACCTCAATTCAATATTTAAAAATTGCATTAAACTATTTTTCTACTAATTTTATGGTGTGGAAACATAGAAAACCGGGAATTTTCAGGGCATTTTTATGCATCTGGAAAAACATGGAAAGGCAGTGCATTTTTTGCAAAAGTATTTACTTACTGGAAAATTCGTTTTATTGTTGTTTTAAATTAATTTTTTAAACTGAAAATTGATTGTTTATAGTTTCAATTTCGAGTATCTGGTGAAAAATTCATGTATTTGGTTGAAAATTCGTCTTTTTGTAGAAAAATTCGTGTTTTCATCGTGTGAAAATTAATTTTTTTCCTGAAAATTTAAGTATTCTAGTTTAAACTTAACTATTTTGTTGAATTTTTTTTGTTTGTTGAAAATTATTATGTTTTTAAACTGCAAATGTAATTGTTTCAGTTTAATTTTACACCATTTTAGTATAAAAATTCATCTTTTCGGCTGAAAATTGTATTATTCTATCGTTAAAGATTCATCATTTTATTTGAAAATTCTTCATTTCGTTTGAATATAAATTTTTCTAACCAGAAATTTAAATATTTAATTTTTGGTTGACAATTTATCTTTTTTAGTTGAAAAATCATCTTCCTTGGTAGAAATTAATCTTCTTGGTTGAAAAATTATCGTTTTGAGAAGAAATTCAATTCAATTCAATTCATCGCTTTGTTTTAAAATGTAAGATTTTTTTTGAAAATG
>JAWWLR010000092.1:57459696-57475902 GCA_035041075.1 Acraspis erinacei | reverse complement strand
AATATGGCCAAAGACGATATCGTCCTAGATGTATGACGGTGTGCATGAAATAGATGTTGTATGTCGAAGGGTTAAATATTTATATTTTAAGTAGGAAAATAAATTTTCAATAACAAAAAAATATTAAACAAATTTTCAAGAAAATAGTACAAGTTGCACTTGGAATAAACTTAATAAACTTAACTTTCAGTCAAAAAAATTATTTCAAACAAAAGACCGTGTTATTCCATTTAATATTGCAATTTAAAAAAAATTAAGTACGCTCTTCAAAGAATTCCCTGGCTTCCAAAAAATTCCCTGACATTCCTGAAAATTCCAAGTTTTCCAGTTAGGGTAGACACCCGTTATTTCTAAAAATCTTGGTGAAATCATTGAAATCTTGATAAAATCTTAGAAATCTATAAGATCATTGAAACATTTCTGAAATATTTTCAAAATCTTGGAAACTTTTTGGGATCTGTAGAAATCTTTGTGAAATTATTCAAATATTTGAAACTTTTTGTAATCTTTGAATTATTTTTGACGTCTTATTTTCTAATGTTTTATTTTTTGCTTGTTAATTATTCTTGAGAAATAAATGGAAGTCACTCACTTGGGGCAAAGGTGCAGTACCAGTAAGAAGCGTATATTGTCTGAAGGTATCCAGAGGTTTTGGACCCAGCAGGAAAAATACATCAATAACCCCCGACTCGGACATAAAATGAGCAGCAACTTGAGGCTTCTTTGATCCAGATACAAAATTAACAATGCTTTCCACCACATTGTTATCAGCACTAGATAAAACGTCGACCCAGGTTTCAGCTGCGTTGTGCCAAAAGATCCCCGACGTTTTCTCTTTTCTGCAGAAAAAAAATTCACTATTACTTTTGTTCTGTTCCCTAGAAATCGACCAGGGAGGGGCAAAGTATTAATTTGCCTCCCTCCGAAATCAAATGAATAAATTCATCGGATGGTCGGGGCCGGAAATCTTTCAATTATTTCTATCCGAAATATTTCAAATCTTTAAAATCTCATTGCAATCTTTGTCAAATCTTTGGAAATCTTTCCGAAATATTTGGTAATATTTGTCAAAAAATTTGTAATCTTTTTTAAATCTTTAGGAACTCATTTCAATATTTTAATTCTATCCGAAATCTCTTAAATTTATCGGAAATATTTGTGAAATAATTGAAATCTTTCTGAAATCAGTTCAGTTCATATTTGAAATATTTTTGACATCTTTGGTAATATTTGTGAAGTTAATGAAACCTTCGGGAAATCATTGAAAACTTTGAAATTTATCTGAAATAATAGAAGTCTTTGTAAAATCTTTTTAATCTATCCGAAATCTGTACAAAATATTTGAAATATTTATAAAATCTTCGGAAAATGATTGCAATTTTCTCAAATGTTAAAAAAAAACATTTATGTATCTTGCGAAATTCTTTAAATCTCTGTGAAATCTTTTGGAAATTAATGAAAACTTTGTGAAATATTCTGTAATATTTATGAAAATATTGAAATTTTAAATCCATTCCAAATCTTTGTGGAATCATTAGGAAATGATTGAAATCTTTTTCCAATCTTTTTAATTAATTTAAAATCGTTGCGAATTATTTGAAGTCTTTGTGAAATTTTTAGAAAATCATTGAAATTTTTGTGAATGATTTAAAAAAGTTTGTGAAAGATTTGAATTATTTTCGAAATATTCGGTAATATTTGTGAAATCATTAGAAAGCCATCGAAACCTTTGAAAAATTATTGCAATCTTTGTAAAATCTTGGTAAAGTCTTTTAAATCTATCCAAGATCTCTGCAGAATCATTAGGAAATCATTAAAATGTTTTTTCAATCTTTGAAATCTATCTAAAATTCATGCGGATTTTTTTTAATTCTTCGTGAAATCATTGAAATATTCTTAAAGTCCTTGTGTAATTTATCTGAAATATTTGTCAACTATTTAAAAATATTTTCGAGATATTTCAAATATTCGCTGATATTTGTAAAATTATTGAAATCTTTCAGAAACGGTTGAGGTCTTTGTGAAGTCTTTTAAATCTATCCGAAAATTTTGAAATCTTTGTTTAATATTTGAAATTCATCTGGAATCTTTGTGAAATAAAAGGAGTCTTTGTGAAATCTTTTAATCTATCTGAAATATTTTAAATCTTTATGAAATTATTTTGAAACCTTTGGGAAATGATTAAAATATTTGTAAAATCCTTTTAATATATCCAAAATCTTTGAAATCTTTATGAAATCTCCGGAAAATCATTGAAATCTTTATGAAATATTCGGTAATATTTGTAAATTATTCAAATCTTTCAGAAATGATATAGGTTTTTGTGAAGTATTTTAAATCTATCCGAAAATTTTAAAATTTCCGTGGAAACATTGAAATCTTTGTTGAATATTTGAAATTTATCTGAAATCTTTGTGAAATAATGGAATTCTTTGTAAAATCGTTGTGAAACCATTGAAATCTTTTGTGAAATGATGGAAAACTTTTTAATATATCTGAAATCTTTGGAAAATCATTGAAATATTTTTGAATTATTTTAAAAACATCGCAAAAGTTTTAAAATATTTTTGAAATATTCGGTAATTTTGGTGAAATCTTTGAGAAATGATTGAAGTTTTTGTGAAGTCTTTTAAATCTATCTGAAATTTTAGCAATCTTTGTAAAATAATTAGGAAGTCATCGAAATCTTTGTTCAACATTTGAAATCTTTTTAAAATAATAGAAGTCTTTGTAAAATCTTTGTGTAATCTATCTGAAATCTTAGGGAAATCATTTTAATCTTTGTGAATTATTTATTAATATTTACGAAAGATTTGAAATATCCGGTGATATTTGTACAATTATTGAAATCTTTCAGAAATGGTCGAGGTCTTTGTGAAGTCCTTTCAATATATCTGAAATATTTGCGAAATATTTGAAATCTTTATGAAATCATTGTGAAATCTTTGGGAAACGATTGAATTCTTTATACAAATTTTCAAGTATATTCGAAATTTTTGCGGAACCTGTGAAATCTTTGGTTAATCGTTGAAATCTTTGTGAAATCTTTCGCAATATAATTTTATACCCGCACTATTTATTTATAATCAATTTTTACATAGTATAATATTATTATACTAGTTCAAAATTGTATTATTCAATATTATAAGTCTATGTTCCTGTCCCTCTTCTAGAAAAAAAAGGTTTCGCCGCTTCTGGCTTTAATACTTTTTTCTCTTTTCCCATAAAATATTGTCACATACCCATGTGCGTAAAGAACAGGCACGGCTCCGTAGAGAGACATTCCCTCGTTAAGTTCATACTCAAATACATCTAAATTGTACAGTCTGTAGGGATCTTTGGATTTTGTGGACTTTAGGGCCAAGGAATCAGCATGCTCTGGAATTCCATATACATTTTCAGCTCCAGGGAAACTGAAATCCAAGGCAATCGCTTCTGGTCCCAAAGGTTTTGAATCATGATGCGACTTGAAGTTTTCTTCCCAAGCACCTGGATCACTATCGGCTCCATCTCCTGGATGTTCAGATTCTACTTCCGGTTTCGGTTCCTCCACCTTTTCAGCACCATCTTGTTCTGGCTCTTGTTTTCTGAAAATATTCGAAACAATTGGTACAATATAAACAAAGTTTAACAGGGTGTCCAGTAGGGTTTATCGAAAAAACAAAAAGTTGTTTGCACGAAGTTCTAGAAGAAAGTGATACATTGCTCTTTATTTCACAATAAAATTAATTTTCGGTATATAAATTATCAGAAAAAATATTTCGAAGCAAGCGGATTTTCACCTGCATAGCAAAAAATTAATGAATTAATAAATAATTAATAATTATTGAATTAAAAATGCCACTTGCTTCGAAAAATTTTTTCTGATAGTTTATATAACGAAAATTAATTTTATTGTCAAATAAAGAGCAGTAAATCACTTTTAAATATTTTCTTCTAATTCAAAGCCAATAAAAATGATTTTAATGTAAACATTCTATATATATTATTGTTGCAAAATATTGCAAATATATTCCCATTAATGTATATCACACATTATATGGTCAAATGGTCGAAAAATTTACCGTGACTAAGAAAATAGCGTAAAAGTAGACTTTTTTCGATTATTTAAAACTTCAAAGTCAATTACGGAGAGTAAAAAATGTTTTAATGGGATTATCGCTATACATGTAGAAATCGGCTTGTTTTGAAATATTCTTTTTAATAAATTAAATCTCAAAAAAAGTTTTTTGCTGTTAAAATTCGAAGAAGTGCTTTGTTTTTAGATTTTTAGTCATAACTACGATACGGAGATAGGAGGAATTTTTTTGGCGAAACTTTAGGGGAATATTTTTGATTGCCAAAATAAAGTTTTTATTGTTATTAGAACTTCACGCAATGAACTTTTTGTATTTTCGATACGCTCTAGAGTCCAGCAATTCTTAGGAATAAAATTTAATGCCTTTTCTTGGTTTTTCATGTCAAGAAATAAAGTTTTTCCAGATCTCCGTTTTTTAAATAAAATAATTAAATAATTGTTTTTTATACATGTAAAAGATGAACAACTTCATTTTTTATTGACCAACAATTTCTAAAGAAAGCAGAATCATAAAGAAAAAAATTCCTAATTTTTTGCGAATATAAGTCGTCGTTGTTATATCTTTGAGCATATTTTTAAACCTTTGCAAGATATTTTAAATCCTTTACATTTTTGAAATCGATATGAAAATTTTAAATCTTTTGAAATCTATGGGAATTCGCTGAAATCTTTTGAAGTATTTAAAATCTTTGTGAAATCTTGAAATTTCTGTGAAATATTTAAATTTTGTTGTAAAATCTATGAAATCTTTCTGAAATTTTTAAAAATCTGTATGAAGTCTTTGAAATATTTGTTAAATCTTTCTTTAATCTTGGGGTTTTCGTGAAAACTTTTTGTGACTTTTGAAATGATCTGAAATCTGGGACATCTGGTTAAAATCTTGCTAAAATCCTTGAAATCTGTTGAAAGTTTCTAAATTTTTGTAAAATCTTTTCAATTCTTCTAAACAAATTTGAAATCGTTCAAAATCTTTAAAATGTTTTGAAATATTTTAAATCTGCTGAAATCTTTATGAAAATTTTGAAATATTTGTGAAATCTTTTGTATTCATTTGACATTATTTGAAATCAATCAAATATTTTAAATCCTTGAAATCATTGTGAAATATTTTTAAATCTTGATGAAATCTTTCTTTAAACTTTGTTTGTAAAATCTTTTGTGTTCGTTTGAATTCATTAAAATCTTTTAAAATCTTAATCTTATTGAAACTTAAAATTGTTTAAAATCTTTGCAATTTTTTTAAATCTTTGCCATTGTTAAAATATTTCAAATCCTTGAAATCTTTTGAGTTTTAAAATCATTGTGAAATTTTTTAAATCTTGCCGACATGCCTTTTTCAAATTCATGAATCCTTTTTAAGTCTTTGAAATATTTTTGAAATGGTCAAAAACCTTTTAAATATTATAAAACCTATAACATATTTTGAAATCTTTAGAATCATTTTGTAACCTTTTGGAATTTGGTGTACACTCATCAAAAAAATGAGTTTTTATTCCTTCGAAAACTGTTAAAAAAAAAAACATTAAAATTCAAGGTTCTCGTGAGAAACTCAAAGAGAGTTTCAGGTTTTCAAGATTTAGAATAAATTCAAGTACAATTCCAGGTTTTCAAAGTCACTGGACACCATGAAAAATATAGTATTGCTCAAAAATAAAAACGGAATCCGACAGAGGCAATAATAATTGAACATGTTCAAATTTCGAAAATGTTATAGTTTAACCATTTTTAAATATCCAACTTTAAATTAAAGTGATAGCAGTAAATGTTCTTACGGTTCTGGTTTTGTTCGGATATGTTCGAAGCGCATCAAGCCTCGAGCATTTGCAGAAATGACAAGTTGGTCCTGAGAGTACAAATCGACTTTGAAGGGCTTAACGGTCAAAACAGCCTTGTTAGGTCCACTTTTGACTGTTACGGACTCTTCTGATTTTTCAACCGAGTCGATCTTCGAAACTTGAGGCTCTGCTTGAAGGGCAAGTTCCACTTCGTATCTTGGATGCAGTGGAGCCTTTTCATTGATGTAAAGCCTGAACGTATTGTCGCGAAGAGCTGTTAATTTTAAGAGGTACAAAATTCCTGTATCCTTATTGAAAAGATCAGCACTTAGAGTGGTTTGATTATAAGACACGGTGCTTGACAAAAGTTCATAAGGCGTTTTTCCAGGTTCTACTTTTCGACATCGTCTGAAAAATTTAAGCAATATAAGTTATAATAAACGGATTACCTACTCAACTCCTGGAAAAAATCCCTGACAATTACACTTTTTTTTTATATATTATAGTATTTATAGTATTTATTATATATTATAGTTTTCCATATTTTTTAAGCCATTGACTCGGAGTATGTATACAATTTCAGCAGTTTATTATAAATAATGTTTTTGTAGTCCTTCTAAATATCTAAATGTGTAAAAATAATACTAGTCATAAGTAACATTAAATAACGGTTGTTTCTTTTCATTTGCGAAAGTAACTTTATTAAAGGATGATGAAATTCTTAATGGAAAATAGTTCTAGAGATTGAATATCAACATTGATTAATGAAATAAATATATAACCATAAAAATACAATCATTAATTTCTGTAATTTGTTCTGAAAGTCTATGAATACATTTTTAATTTTTATTTATATACTTAAAATTCAGCGCACATTGAAATATTAATAATTTGATTGTAAGATATTTTGCAGGTGAGTAGACGTTCAGTAAAAACAGAGCAATTAGGGAGATTTTTCACGACAAAATGGAAATATATTCGTTTAAGTAAAATTAATCTGCGTACTACCCTCAATTCAATTTTTATCGATTTACATTTCTAACATTTCAAGTAAAAATATTGCATTTTCAACCCAATACATCAAGTGAAAAAAGCAGTTAAATTTTCATCCAAAATAGATGAGTTTCTACCAAAAAGGACGACTTTCTAACAAAATAGATTAATTTTGAACTATATAGTTGAATTTAAAAAAAAAAAAAAAAAAAAAAAAAAAAAAAAAAAAAAAAAATATTTAACAAAAATTTTCAAACAAAGTTATGAATTTTTTAACTAAAATAGTTAAAATTAAAAACCCAAAAGATGAATTTTCATATAAAATGATGCTAATCTATAAATTAAAAAAATTGATTAAAAAAAAATTAAGTTTCAACAAAATAGGTCAATTATAAGAAAATTTATTTTTAATTGAAATAATATAAGGTAAACGCCCCAGTGATTCTGATGCCAATTTTGATGCTTTTTATTTAATTTAAATGAATGTAACTTCTATTTATTATAAAGTGCCAAACATAAGTGTGTTTTATCATTAAATGCCACTTTTAACATCTTTTTTTAACAATACCAAAGAAATAAATTTGTAACTAAAATTGTGGGATATTCAACTGGATTAGTTAAATTTTCAGTTAACATAATTAATTAACAAACAAAAAACGAATTTTCAGCAAAATAGTTAAATTTTCTATCAAAGAAAATGAATTCTTAACGAAAAATTTAATAGTTGATATTTCAACCAAATTGTTGAACTTTCAACTTTTTTCAACCAACAAGGGGACGACTTTTCAAAAAAGAGAACACGTTTTTTTTACGACATAGTTGAATTTTTAACAAAAGACATATTTTCAACTAAAAATAGAAAAGTTAAATTTCCAATTGAAAGTATTAATTAAAAAAACAAACAAACAATTTTCAACAAAATAGTTATACGGATCGATATAAAGCTACTTTTACAAATGAAAAATATTGTTATTTAATTTTACATTAAAATTAAAAACAAAAATTAGATACTCTGTCGAAAAAATTAAGAGAATTTAATCAAAAATGCCGTAACGTTTCCAGGTTTTCCAGAAAAGCAGACGCTCTCAATATAAGATATTTTTTGTTTTTCCTCTACGGGCCAAAATTCTGTATTAATCTAAATTTATATAAATCAACATGGTAAAATCTGAAAAACAAAGTTCTATAAACCAATCAAAAATGCTTTAGTGAACATTATGTTTAGTGAACTATTAAAATCATCTTTCTATATTCGATTGATTTGTAGACTTTATTTTTTCATATTTAAAAATGATCTTTTCGATTATGAGGCCCACCGGATTAAAACAGAATATAGGTCAGTAGAGGAAAAACGAAAAAAGATCTTTTATTATTTAATTTTATCTCGCCAAAACTATACAATCAAAAAAAAGATTTGAATTATACTCCAATTTCAGTAAGTAGTAAGTAAAAAACGGGTATTTTTATGGAACTCAATAAGGTGCCCCATAACATTTTTAATTTCTGAATTTTTCAAACATTTTCTTTTTGGTAAAACAGTTCTTAAATTTTAGGAAACAAAAAATCAATGTTTCGATTATATTATTGGGATTAGAACCAGATAATTTGTAAATTAATTACAAATAATTATTTGAAATGATCCCTAATAATTTTTTCCTGGAATAATAAGCAAAGCATTTTTCCTTAAATACAAAGAAAATAATCTCTTCAATGAATAAATTAAAAATATGTATACCAGATGTCAGAGAAAAATCTTGAATTTTGAAAAAACACATTTTTTATACTTCAAAGATTCCTATATCACTTTAAAAGGGTTTTTATCTATAATTTACACAAAAAGGATTTAATCTATCACAACTTATTTTATCGCCCTTTAATATTTAATTATTATGAATTCTATTGACTTCTTTTGAATTCACCCTGCATTTTTTGGAATTTCCTTGAAATTCACTGAATTTGATAGAACTTTTTTTGATTTTTAATCTTTATAATTTATCTTGAAGATTTTTAGATTCATCTTGAATTCTTGTGTATTTCACCAGGTATTTTATTAACTCTGATTTATCTGAATTCAATTGCCTTTTTTGCATTTGAAATTTCTTTGTATTCACATGAATTATCTTTTATTCAAACTATTCCATTTTTGGTTCAATATTGACCTTTTTCATTAAAAAATTATACTATCCACTTAAAAAATTTAGAAACGAAAAAATATAAAATTAAAATTAATCAATCCAAATTTGGTCTATTATTCTAAATTTATCTTGGATTCGTATTAATTTGACCGAATTCTCTTAAATTCACTCCAGTTTTATTGAAATCATCGAAATATTTTGGATTTTTCGCAATTCATTGGGAATTCACCCTGAACTCTTATTACTGTCTCGTAAATTCTTTGGAATTCACTGAAATTCACCTAAATTAACTGAACTCTTCTCAGCTCAACGGATTTTCTTGTTTTATGTTTATTATTTTAACTTCACCCGGAAGTCTTTTAAACTGACAATAAATTCCTAGAATTTGCATCAAATTCATCTGAATTTCTGGAATTTGTCTACATTTCAGGTATCACAGCGCAAAAGGAGCTCAAAGAAGGGAAAAAGGGTAACTTTCTTATTGTGTATACTTAGTTCGTTGGCGAAATAAAAATAACAAGGCGATATAAAGAAATAAAATTAGCTAATTAAACAATTTTTATATGTTTAAAATTGTTCTCATAATCAAGAATATTTTTTAAATTTTATCATTAATAATTAAATGGTAAATTAAATTAAATTTAAATTTATTAAATTAACTTATATATCTTTCTTTCCTCTTTTTTATTTTTTTCTGAAATTTTTGTTTTTAAGCAAAATTTTTTTCAGATTACAATTGGAGCATTTGCTGTTGGTTTGTTTTGGTCCAAATTTGGTCGTTGAATTCTTGTTTTTTACAGGAGTTTTCATTAATTTGATGATTGGACGTTAAATAAGATTTTTAATTTGGATTTTAATCTAATTTAAATTTCTTAAATTTTAAATGGTGATACTTGTAAGTATAATGAAATATTTCTGTCCCAGATTTGCTTTTTCATCCTTACTATAATCAATACTTTAAATGTAAATTTTAAACTACACTCTTCAATACTCTTAAACTGAAATTAAATGTAATTCAAGTTTGAGCGCCTAAGATAATATTTAAATTTAAAAAATATTTAATTTCTATAGAGTCAGCGTAAAAATATGTTATTACATTTTTATTTAATTCACTGTAAAATAAATAATAGGTAAGTTTGAAATTGTTTGAATTAAAATTGGTAAATTTTTATTAATAAGACCTAAGAATAAAATTTTCGACTGCTCAGAACTCCAATACATATTTGTATTGAAACTTGTTGTAATTATATATTTATAGATTAGATTTTTTTCAGCTTTACACTGCCGGTCAAAAGTTAAAGGGTCGAATGCTCTCAAAATTCTATACAAAATGAACCCAGGATAAAGTTATTTTTACTATCTTTTAATTAGACTTTACAAAAATAGTATAAATCTCATGGTTTTCTTACATTTTCAATAACTTCTGTGTTAATCATTATTTTTTTATGTTCCTGGACTCATTTTAAAGCTTATTTTCTACAGTCTCGCAACAGCTTATTAGCATAGAACCACTTTAAGTTTTTTCGCTACGATAGGAATTTTTTTATGTTAACACTCATAAGCTCTTGTGATACTGTTTTAAAATAGCTTTAAAATGAGTCCAAGAACATTAAAGAATATCTGTTGTCTTGGAAGTTATTGAAAATGTAAGAAAGATGGAAATTTACACTATTTTGCAATATGTACTTAAAAAATAGACAAATTGGCTTAATTTATTCATTTCATATAATTTCCCGCATGATTCACCTATTCTACTTTAAAATATCATATATTTAAAGTGAAGTACGGAAAAAGGAAAAGTTTTTTTATGAATAGGGGGAAAAAGGGAAATTGGAAAAGGGAAAGCACGAAGGAATGGGAGAAAGGTAGCGATCCCTGAAATTCACGCTCATTTAATCGAAATCAATGGACTTTTGTTTTATTCGTTTGAATTTTACTTATAATTCGTCTAAATTCACATGAAATTCTTTTAAATTTCATAGAATTCTTTTGAATTCAAGAGAACATTAGCCACTTTTAGCCAATCTTAATCACAAAATACACTTTAAAGTACTGCAGGAATATTTGAAGCATAATGTTTTGTGTATTTCGAAATTTCATCCTTTTTTCGTGTCACCCGGTATAAATATTTTTGAATTTGCTAATTAAAACAAATATTTTCATTATATTGTAGAAGAAATCGTGTTCATATTACTTCAAAGGAAAAAAATATTCAAGGGCCATTTCAGACATTTTTTGTTGTTTCCTAAACTTTAGGGCTTATTTCCTCAAAAATTAGAAATACTTTTTAGGTTTATAGAATTTTCTAGCCTTTCATTGGTGTTTAAAAAAATCGAAAAACAATCAAATTAATTTTCAGGCCTAAAACGGCCTAGCGGAACCTATCCACAATTGCAAAGAATTTCTCTTCACAATTAGCTGCAGAATACAAAAGAATAATTACTTTTTGAATATCAAAAAGAAATAAGAAAAAGAAATTTGGTTTTGCGTGTGAATATGATTTTTTGCGGTGTAAAAAAATACAAATTCTTTGTAATACATAAAATACTATTTTCTACTGTTAATGTGATGTTAAAATAAATTGTTTAAACAATTGACTTATTTTTTCATCAATTTTCATTGTTTGAATATAGTTATAAAGTCGCGGTTTTTCCTCATTTTTCACCTTGATTTCAACTTTTCAGTTAGAGACAATAATCTCTTAGAATAATGCTAGATAGTTGCGATGTTTTTCTGAAATTTGTAACTTTTTGTCCAATTTTTACTCAGGGGGATAATAATTAATGAATGATAACAAAGGTAGACAGTTGCGTCTTTTTCTGAAAATTTTAGCTTTTCTTTGACTCTGTAGTTATGAAAAAATAACTAGTTCAAGAAAAATTTACATTTAATATCCATATAGAAAATTTGAAGAATATTTCAAATATCTATTTTATATAAGAAAAATATACTCACAAAAAAGAAAGAGGTTGTTTAAAAAATGATTATCTCTAATATTTATTAATTAATTGTTCATAACTAAAGAGCAGAAGCAAAGTTAAAAAATCTCAGAATGAATCGCAAATTTCCAGCAATTGTCTAAGAGAAGATATTTATAAATTTATAAACAATAATAGATGTTTAAGCATTTAAGTTGGTTAACTTTCAATAATTATTACCTCACTAAGTGAAAAGTGGTCAAAAACGTAAAAATTTCTGAAAAAAACCGCAACTATGTAACATTAATATAGGGGAAGATGGTTTCAGAAAAATAATAATTTGTTTAAAAAATTATGTTTGCTGAATTTAATTAAATATTACCTCACTCTAAGTGAAAAGTGGTCAAAAGGTTGAAAATTTCAGAAAAACACCACAGCTTTCTAACATTATTATTATTATTATACAGTTTTTCTGTTTAAATCAGATTTTTCAAATACTGTAAATGACCATAACTTCCTTACTATTCAATACACTTTTTTTCCTATTTAGGTCAATCGATTCGCCTCAAATAAACGAATCTTTTCTATTTTTGCATCAACTGAAAATAATGCGAGTGAGAAAATTGTTCCTATAAAAATCGATTTTTCAAATAATATAAATAACCAGAATGCTCTTGCTCTTTAAAATAATGTAATAATACTAACTGGTCAATCGATTCCTTTATATTATTGCAACAACTTTGAATTACTTAAATAAAAAAAGGTTTTACTATAAAAAACCGATTTTAAAAATAATATAAAGTCTTCGAGTTATCATTGACAATTGATTAGAATATTGTATTAGGCATTTATAAATTGAGGAAACTTTAATTAAATTAAATTTTGTTTTAAATTATTATCATTACAAAACATCCTCTATTAGGAAACAAAAATGGAAATTGTTAGAAAAAAACTGCAACTTTTTAGCATCATGCTAAGAATTTATTATTATAAATAATAATAAATGGGTTAAACAATTATTTATGCTAAATTTAATAAATTACTTTATTATTTTAATAATAATAAAATTAACAAATTTAACAACTTTAGAGTAAAAATAAGTTGAAAATTTGGAAAAAACTGCAACTTTATAACTAATCTAAGAGGAAATTCATAAAAACAATAATAAATTGATTGAAAAATGTATGCAAACATCTAATTATTAGTATAAAGTAATGCTCTATGTATTAGAAACAATTTGTGTTTAAAAAACAGTAAAAAAATCATAATTAGTGAAAAAACTGATTAAACTCAATTTTTCACTTATGGGAATTTGTTTGGGACTCTGTAAATAAACTTACTCTTTATTTTAATTATGTCAGAGCTAAAATTTTGTGCCTTTAAAGGGTTGAACGGTCTCGAAAATTCTGTATAAAATGAGTCCAGGATAAGTCAACTGGTCTATTTTGTAAGTAATTACTGTAAAATGAGTGCAAATTTTAATGTTTTCTTATATTCTAGGTAATATCCGAAATAATCTCAATTTTTTATGCACTCAGAATCATTTTAAAGTTATATTTCCACCGTATCAAAAAACCTTACGAGCATAAGTGAGAAAAAAATTCCTATCACAGTGCAAGAACATAAAGTTGCAGCCAAAAAGATGGAAAAATTACAATATTCTTTGTGGTGAGAACCCTCAAAATATATTTTTATTCGGAGTTGCATACGAATAAGATATTTTGAATTTTTTTCCAACACTTTTATTACAATTATAGGTTCTTTTTTTGTAATAGAAAAAAATTTCACGTTACTTTCATAAGCTCATTCGATACTGTAGAAAAATAAATTTGAATTGAGCTTAAGAACAATAAAAAATTTTAATATTTCGGATATCACCTAACATTAAAAAAAGCGTTGATATTTACGCTATTTTTTGCGAACATAAGTATATTAGTGGAAATATTTTGAAGTAGTAATCTTTAAAGGTTTGTAAAATATTTGAAATCCTTGAAATCTTTGTGAAATTTTTTTTTAATCTTCAAATTTTCACGAAATATTTGAAATGTTTGTGAAAATTTTCTTTAATCTTCGTTGTGAAATCTTCTGTGTTAATTTGAAATCATTGAAATCGAAGAAATTTTTTTATTTGTTCTAGATTCAGCAAATATTGCGGATTATAAATAAAATTCACAAAAACGATTTTTTTTTCTTATGAGAAATACGCGTTAAACTTTATAGGGCTTGCGGAAACTCAGAATATACTTTTTTTAACGCATTTTTTTTTGTGAATTCTACCAAATTTGGAGCGATATGCAGGAAAAATCGAGGGAAAAAATTTGACCACCCTATTAGTCAAATTAAAAATCTGATAATTTGGTTCAATATTTACCTGCAAAAGCTGCTTTGCTCGCAGGATTTAAAATTATCTCTGCTAACCGCTGTTACCAAAACTGTACAGCAGAGTAAAAAAATTCCAATTCTGTAAGAAGAAAATATTCATGAGCGAAAAGAAGAGTAGTCAAATCAAATAAAGTAGTAATTAGATTCTCCTTTTTAATCAATAACGCAAATTCATATTCTGGTTGCTTGTTATAAATAATATTTCACTTGGAGAGTACGTAATTGAAGAGTAAACAATTTTCTAGAGTGTAAAGCATAACATAGATAAAAGGAAGGCTTATCTACGAAAAAGAGAAGAACGGTAATAATAGACCAATCATATATGTACAAGTTTTTTTGTTTAATTTGCCGCTGATTCCGGTATGAGAAGAATAAAAAAATCTGGATACTAGGAAGAATTTTCGGAAACATAAGGCAGGGACTAAATATTTTGTACTAAATTTAAAAATAATATTAAATATGTAGACGTTGCCAAGTGATAATTGATAAATAATAAAAAAAATATGCTTCAGTCAGTCAGTAAAAATGACGAAACTGACCCTCGTGTTCGTCGGCGTGTTCTAAAATTAGACAAATTTTTTTGCGTTTGTCGGGGAACGACTTGAGCTCCGACTCTGCTATTAAAATAAATTATAATCCATACATCTACAATATCTACATCGCGCCGGTTTATATTAAATTTGGTGCCTAGCCGGTGACACGTCAGCGGTCAACGGATACAAATTCATCACTTAATTCCGCATCATTTAAAGAAGCTTCAAAAATTAATTTTCAAGGAATCGAAAGAGTTAAATTTGATGGCGAATTGGACGGTAATAACCGCTGATGAGAGAAATGAAGAAATATTGGGCAAATTGTTATGTTTTCTTTTAAAACAATAAAAATTGATAAGTCTAGAACTTACTGAGCGTACGAGGCCATTTTGGAGTTTTCGGAGCGTCTACTCGATATTCTTCCTTTGTTATACAGCCATGTTAACATGGTCTTCCTAATAGTGAATAATCGCGATTAAAACTACTCAATTTGCAATAATAACTCTCTATCAACACCGTAGTTTGTTCTGCGAGAAAACTACTTGTCACCAACACCTATTTAGGAACAGAAGCGTCATTCTGGGAGAAACCAGAGAACTAGAGGGGACACTCTTACTCACTGAGTACTTTTCTGTATTACCGACTCAACGCTTGATCATGATAATATTTATCGACGTTGTCGACATTATCATCTCTGACATTATCGACACTAAACTAATTTTTTCCATATAAGTGTACTTGAAAAATAGTTTTTATTTTTTAAGAACTATTTAATGACATGATAAAATGATAGTAATTATTATTGATTACGAAGATATCGCATTTGATACATTGCTTTCCCCTCAGCTTTCCCCGAAGTGAAGTTAACTGATGGTTGAAATGAAAATACCTAATAGGTTGAGTCAATGGCTATATAGTTGAATTTTAAACCAAAAACGGTTGTGATTTTAAATCAAAAGCAGATCTACAAAAGATATTTTTTTAACCAAACAATGGAATGCTGAACCTAAACAAAAGAACTTACATCCATGAGATAGTTGCATTGCAATAAAATCAAATTTTTATCAAAACCGACAAATTGTCTACAAAATTAAAAAACAAACATGAATTTTCAAGGCGTTTTTAGTTTCAATTCTTATTTTCAAGAATTTTCATTTTCATCTAAGGAGATACATTTTTAACTGAAATGACGAATCTTCAACCAAAAAATTAATTTTTAACAAATTATCTAAACTGTTAACGAAGTATGTGAATTTTGAACAAAAAATATAAATTCTCAGAGAAAAATTAAATAGTTGATATTTTATTAAATAAATATTTTTCTTTTAACCCTTTGCGGCATACATTTTTATATTAAACTAATTTTACGGATGTATGCACCTTAGGGGGTTT
>JAWWLR010000092.1:57335111-57346557 GCA_035041075.1 Acraspis erinacei | reverse complement strand
TGCTTGCCGCCCCGGTAGTACCGGTAGTACTCTTCATTTGGAGTGATTTCGTGGACGAAGAACGAGCTCAGATCCCTTGATATCGGGACGCAAAAGGTTATGCACATAAACAAAAGCATGCATCTTAAGTCTTCTGTTCCGCGACTCTACATTTCACGCGTTTGGTGGTCGCGGAATATTGAATGTTGAATGTCTTCTCAACAGGATTATTCTGGGTACAGCACATAGAGTCGCAAATGGAAGAGACCCTCTTCTTAAAATGGTTAGGAAGCATGAAGAAGTGGGCAAAGAAGCGTTTCTGTACAAAGCAGCGGAGGAGGCTGCTGAAACACTGAGACTTAACTTCAATGAGCAAAATGCATGAAATCTGATATATCTCGATTACTCACTCTTGAAAGTCCAGATTCAGAAAGCACAGGAGAAAAACTTCCGTGAACAGCTCTTCGAAAAGAGGATGCACGGCATCTTCCACAGAAATGTGGAGGATCAGTCAATATCGTGTGAGCTAGCTTTTACTTTCCTTAAATCATCCTTATTGAAGTCGGGCACGGAGGGTTTCATTTTGACATGTCAAGATGGTGTCATTTCCACCCTAATATACCGTCACCACATTTTGAGCCAATACATTCTCGATGATAGCTGCAGGGTGTTCCATGCACACCCCGAGCATCTAGGACACATGCTATCTAGTTGTCCAACTCGTGCGGGGACGACCTACATCCAAAGGCACAATGCAGCATTAAGAGTGCTTTATTACCATCTCTGTCACTCTTACACGAAATTAACCTTAATATCGCTACGCTAAACGCTCCTAGGGAAATAGAGTCAATTTTCGAGAATGAGAAGTGCCGCATATACTAAATCGTCCTGCACTCAAAATCATGAACAAAACAATGAAAATCCCACTATTGAATATAAATAAATCAATAAATGAGAGAAGCACAACAAGATTTACTAACCGAAAAATCAAATGATAAATATGAGCTGGCTTTCGATTAATTTGGCAAATAGAGAAAACAAAACAGAAGAATTTTCGGACAGTGATCATCACTATTGTCAAAAAATATGCACTTCATAGGACGTTCTCGTACCATTAAAGTGAAGGGCTATCTAAAGCTCAATTTTCAGGGAGCCCCATAGTCTCATAAATTACTGATTTCGAATGAAGTATCCTACCTTACTCGTAGGGTTACACACGTCTTCACGTGGAATTCAGTGTTTGCAAGGAGGGCCTGAAAAAACATGGCAATGTTTTCTTGCAAAATTCACAAAATTACTTCACCCTAGGAATATTTGATTTAGAATTTGGATATTTTTAAACATATTTAAGAGAAAAATGGTGAACGCGTCATATAATTAAAAATATACAAACATTCTACTCTGAACGGTATTATATGTCATTCAGTTATTTTCACTCACTTTTTGTCGAATTTACTAAATTTCCGTTAAATTGAATGCAATTCAATTGAATTAAAAGCGTTTCGTTAATTTCGTTAGAAATTATTGAAATGTAGTATCGAATTTCATTTCATATACAGTCATTCAGTTGAATTTGCTATATATTTTAGTTGAATTCGCTTGAGTTCATTTCAGTTTCTTACGATCTAGTGGAATTTAGTAAATTAAACGAATTTAGTTACAATCACTTAAAATAAATTCTGTTTTGGTAGAATACAGTTTCAATGATTGTGCGTTAATTAACTAAGTTCGCCAAAATTTCGTGCAGTTGCCTAGAACTCAGTCATATTTGCTAGAATTCAGTCCGGTTTTTTCAGTACATTTGGAAACTTTAAATAGAGTAAATGATAAATAGTTATTGAATTGTATTAAGTTCATTACTTATTAATCATTGCCAAGGCCATTATATACTAAATCTTAAGTCGTCAAATTTGAATCCAAAAGTTGATCAATTCATTGCATTTACATTTGCATTTTCCTACGTAGTATTGAATTGTGTTTGCGGCTGTAATGAATGTAACCACTATTGGATTTTTTTTGGATTTATAATCATCCCAGGAATAGGTAATTACTAAACATGTAATATTCTAATCATAAGCGATTTTACGCCATTCTCGAGAAAAAGGGTCAGACGGTAGCGAGGAGGATTTGTAAGCAGAAAGTGTGAGTTCGATTCTTGCTGCCTGAATCATATCCCATTTTCTGGCTTTTATTCCAATTAAAAAAAATGTAAGTTGACTATTAAATTTATATAATGTAAGCCATTACATTTATTATATGGATATTTTATTTTTATCTCATATAAAAAAAATTATTAAAAGGGAACATTTTGGTTTGATATAAATTAATTTAATATTTAATTGCAAAAAAAAATTGGCAAAAAATGCAGGAATCAAGACCTGAGCGCAGAATATCCGCTAACAAATCTGGAAAGATACCGTTTGATCTAATTAGCTGCTGAAAGACGTAATAACTCATTACTGAGAGAAGTATTAATCCATACAAAATTGCAAAGGGTATAGAGTTTCCTTGGTAGCTGAATTCAATACAATTTTTTAAAACTGAAAAAATTTTAGTTGCATCTAGTATAATTCTATTAGTTTCGATAAAATTTTTTGAAATTTAATAGAAATTATGTTCTATTCATTAGAATTTAAAATCCTGTAAGCTTATAGTTGAATTAAATTCTTTAAAATTCAGCTAAATAAAAAATATTAACTAGGATTCACTAAAACTTAGATTATTTTATGAGAACTGCAGTATTTTCTTTCAAGTTGAGCCACTTTGGAGCTCACAAACAGAATCGACCGAGTTACGTAAAGACCTCTGCACAGATTTCGACTTACTTAAGTTTCTAAAGTCATTTCAGAAACTGGCAGATGCGCCCTTCCTTAATGTTGCAGTTCGAAAGGCATTAGACGAAGCATCTTTATATGTGCGACGGAAAGTAGAAGAAATATGTCCCGACATGTTTTATGAATGCTCAAAACTTTACTCGATTTTCTGTGGAAAGGTTTGCGAGATTTGAGACGACAGTTTCATGCATTTTTATCGAATAATTCGGATACAAAATGTGCCCTTATTCGGAAAAGGATGCCCGATAATTATAGGGGAAACCAGTACGAAGTGGAGACGAGTACGAACTAAATAATCAGACAAAGTTGACAAAAATCGAGATAAACAAAAATTAGACATAAATTCCTTAGTATTTTTTATGTGTAGCAACATATTAAAAACGAATCTTATAACTAGGGTTCTGTCCACTTATCTTCTATTTTTTAATTAAAAATGTGTTTTTGAAATGGTAATGAAACCTTTGTCAGCTGATAGATTGCCACTTTTTTAGGGATTGAATTGCTTTTACTATTCTCTCACAGGATCCTTCGATTCTTCAAACTATTGGCTTCAACATTTTCTGAAGATTAATTCACTTAGTTGTCATCGAAAATTTATTTTCCTTGTTTTTTTAGTAGTTTTCTTCGATTTAAAGTATAAATAGCCGACAAGTTAACAATTTATCAACATGACCAAATAAAATTCTTCATGTTTTTTATGATATTTGGCAGCAATGGCTGTCATGAACCCATTTTAAATACGATGCAATTTGGAGCTCGCACGATTTTTATAATATATTGAAAGATATTCACTGTATTGATTAAATTTTTTTTCGAGTGACAGTTTTGGAATATTCTTTTATGAATCGGAAAGGCTTAAAATGTGATTATTCACTTCGTATGCCAGAAGAGCAGCTGAACAAAATTGCAACGCATTGAAAAAGCAAAAAAAAAGATAAATGGCTAATATAATTCATGCGATGGGATTTCTCTCTTTCTAATAAATGTCCCAGCTTTAATTTGGTAGAGAATACTTTCTCCACTTGTTCATTATTTATCAATTTTATGACTTCAAATGTTTTTCTATCAACCTCGTACTGGTTTTCCCTACTTGCATGCACGAGTAAACAATTCTTCTCAAGAAAATTAAGTTCAACAACACTTTCCCAATTATGAAAATTCGAAAAAAATCGTATGCGAAGTGCTTCCAAGTTTTTGGTGTTGTGCTTTTGTAATCTGCTTCCAGGAAGTTCCAATTTCATTGTGAGTACTTTCTGTATTCAACTGGGAATTTATGCAAGCGGCTTTTCTAAAGTATTAACCTCGACCCAAAAGAACGACTGGACTATTTTATTACTTCGCTGCGGAAAGTTAAGAACAAACTTTTATGCCAGGATTTAGAGACTAATTTACCAGGTCTCTCGGGAATTCGCTATTACGCGATAATAGAAAAGTAGCGTCGGAAGTTTAGAGTGCCAAGTGTATTTAGTCCGAGGGTAAGTAAAAATGAAGTGTCAGGGCAATTTGTAAGTAAGTTTTATCCAGGACATGAATTTTGATTATGTTGTTATGAGCGCTAGTCTTAAATTGAGGGCGACTCAAATTAATGTAAAAAGATATTAGCATGCTATGCGTTAGGGTGGTTCACAAAAAGCTTGTTTTTATTTTTAGGCGGCCATATTGCCACATTTTGTTTCTCGGGGTATAAAAATACTCTCCAAGTTTCTTTAAAATTAAAAAAAAAATTGTTTAGAGGGTGCGAGCATCAAATTTACGTAAAAATTGAGACAAAACAAATTGTAGCTAATGCCACCCTACTATGCATGAAGCAATTTTTCTTTGTCAAAAATATAATTTTTTAAACATGTAATTTCAAATTATTTCTTTTAATATTTTTGATCATTTAGTATTTTTTTCTTAATTTAGAAGCTAATACAGGGTGTCTGCTACTCGGGAAGACGGAAAATTGAAAGGGAATATAAATTCGAACCGGGAATACCATTTAAAGTTTTGAAACATTTGATATTTTCTATTAATTGTGATACAAAGATAAATACCTTTTTTTTATTTATTATCCTTTTTTTAAAGTTGTGGTCACGAGATCTCGCATACATTATTGTCGAAAAGCTGGTTGGTAGAAAAAATGCATGAATATGACTTTTGGTGACTGTTTTCGGTTTGTTTATCTATTAATAAATATTACGACTTTTTCACCATCAATTTTGTAAGTCAAAAATTCTACATAAGCCAGTTTATTTTATGATAAAATTTACTTCTAAGTCTTTCGAAATATTATTAATAAAAGATCAAATTTTCATTGTGATAGAGTTTTTAACAATAGGAAATCATTTTGTTCTTAAAATGTTGCCATCTCACTATAATTTTCGAAGTTTTCCACATTTTCCAAAATACGAGAAAATCTAAATTATGTACAAAAACGAAGAATATACCTTAATTCACGAAGTGTCGGTACTGGTGACAAAAAAATTGTCCGATATCTATACCAGTAATAAAATTTCTGGGAAAATTTAAAATGCTTTGTTGTTTAGAAATATAAATTTTAACGGAAAATTGAAAAATATTTAATTCCAAAAGGTTTTTTTTCCAATTTTGAAAAAGAATGTGTACGATTATAAAGAAGAAAATTCAAATTTGCAAGATTACAGAATTTTAGAAAAAAATTGTATATGTTTTAGAAGTTCAAAATTTGAAAAGATTACAAAATCTTAACAACAAAATGTAGCTTTGTGAAGATTTCAAACCAAAAGTTTAGAAGCTTCTTAAAACTTTTCAAAGTTTTCAATAGAATAAGTACGCTTTCCTTAGATTTATAAGAAAATTGTTAATGGTTATTTTTTATTTTTTTAAATTAATTTGAAAGAATATTTAAAAGGATTTCAAAAGATCTCTAAAATTGTCAAAAAGAATCCGGATTATTTTATGGAAATTTTTTTAATTATGCAAATTTTTTTACATCTACAAAAAAGTCGAATGATTTTAAGAAATATTAAAAAGATTTGGAAGTTAATGCAAATGTTGTTTTAATTTTAGCAAAAATTCGAATCATCGTAAAAGATATATTTAGAAGGCTTAGAAGTTTTGAAAAAATTAAAAAATAATTTAAAATTTACTAAGATTCAATTTTTTAAAATAAAACGTGGACCTTCGAATATTTCGAAGCAAAATTTAGAAGTGTTTCAAGAATTTTGAAAAGTTCCAAGAAAATAAAAAAAGATTCTTAAGATTTATGGGAAAATTTTAAATCACAATTTGTTTAAAAAAAATAATTCTAAAAGGAATTTAAAAAAAATAATTCCGTGTATTTTCCCACCAAAGGCATTCAAAATTATTTTATGAATTATTTACCTATAAGAATACCAAAAATAATTAAAAAAACATATGTTTGTGAAAAATATTAACTATCCTGTAAATAAAATTTGCGCAGATAATTAGTATATAATAATATAGCTTTTTGCACGGTTAAAAGTAATATCAAATTAAAAACACAAATAGAATTTGAAACACAAAATGTCATTTTGAATTTCATTCTAACCACCAAAATAAACTTCAACACTGACAATTGATTTTTTTAAATATTGGCAGATTTTAACCAAAATATGTAATCTGCTTCGACTCCCAAAATATGATAAACATCTAGATGAAATGGCTTGATAAGGATAGCAGTCCAATAGCGAAACGCAGGAATAAAAAACTCATTTTTATACAATAAATTCTGGACAAGTCGTAAGAATTAAAAATTTATTTAATTTTTTTTATGTGAAAATTCATTCTTGTTAATTTACCCTTTGGTACGAAATTTTAGGTTTAAGTTTTATATTTATTTTGTTTATGGTAATATTTATATGGCCGACAAAAACCCTCATTTTATATCCACCTTTCTGAATTATGTACATTTATTCGAATTTTGAACAAAATAATGCTCATTAGTCTAAAATAAATGGTTCAAATTTTCGTGAAATTTACGACTTTAGCTTAACTAGTATCCGACATATAACGATTATATCTCTCGCAAAGATTGCCCTCACATAAATTTTCATACTGTAAATCAGAGCTTGTTTTATTGCGAAATACTCCTCGCCAGCGCTGAAAATCAAATCAGATTTTATCAGAACTAAATTACTTCCAAGTTTAACTGGAAATCCGCATCACACCAAAAAATGATACATTTTTCGAAAGGGTATTTAAACATTACTGTATTTTATAACATTATTTGACTGGAACAGGTGAAACATTTGGTAATTAAAGTGTTCAAAGAGCTATAGAGAAAATTTCGTGTTAAGACCGTTGACTGGCATTATGCAATACAGCTTCCCCTTTAAAATCCCCTTATAACCGAGTCGAGTACACGAGCGAGGAAAATTAAACCACACTTTCATTATTTTAATCTGATTTTATTCACTGATCAGGTCGAATTTCAAATCGTGTTCATTAATAAATAGAGAGATTAATTAAAACTATTTTATAATAGTTGATAACAATTGATTCTTTTAATCTTCTCAAATGGACATTTTTTCTGTTGCTCATTTAATTCTCTTCTTGAAAAAAAAACTCACGAAAGATATTCTTACTTAACTTTATTCATATTTGTCGAGTGAAAGTTATTATCTTTTTATTTAATGTCGTAGGTTAGTCATGACCCATATACATTTTTAAAACAATCAATATATTAAAAAAATGTTATTGTATATGGCAGCGGGGGAGAAAAAATCCAATTATCCTGTATTGGGCTTATAAATCTCTGACTCGGAAAATTTTTTCTTTTTCTTTTTTAAGTGTTTGTTTAGATTTACCACATCTGGGAGATTTATAGCTTCCTGGAAATAACAGAAAAAGTTTTGGAACACTTTGAATTTTCAAAACATAGATGAATTTATAACAAATAATTGAATTTTTAACGAAAGAAATTCAAGTTTCAACCAAATGGTTAAATTTGCAACCATTAATTAATGAATTTTAACGAATACATGTTTTAGAACACGTTGCATTTTAAAAATAATACATGAATTTCCAATAAATAGTAGAATTTGTAACTAAACAAATTCAATTTTCAAACAAATGATTAAATTTGCAACCAAAAATGACTAAATTTGAGCAAATGAATTTTCGTCTAAAAATAATGAATTTTCAAGAAAATAGTTTAATTTTTAAACGAAAATATTATTTTTTTTCTAAAAAAATTAATCTTCGAATTTTAAAATAAAATGATGAATCGTGAACACAAAAATGTGCTTTCCACAAAGGGTTTAACGTTGATGCAAGTATTTAAATTATCAAACAAAAAGATCAATTTTCAACCAAGAATGTAAATTTTCTATAAAAAATTATAATTTTTCAGAAAAAAAGGAATTGAACTATCCCTTTTTTTGAATTAAATTTGAACCAAGTACTTGGATTTTCAACCGAAACAGATGAATTCTCAATCGAAAATGTAACAGTTGATATTTCAGCAAAGAAGTCAATTTTCAATCCAAAAAGAATGACTTTATAATACTAAACTTTTTAATCAAAAACAATTTACTTTACAGCCAAAAATAGTGGGATTTTTAAGCAAAGATATGATATTCTTAACAAAGGTGATGAATTTTCCACTAAATGATGAATCTTCATGTGAAATAGTTAATTTTTCAGTTGTACAAATTAACTTTTTCCCAAAAAGATGAATTTTCAACAAAATAAATGAATTTACAATCAAATGGTTGAATTTTCATTAAAAAACATAAATTTTCAAAAAAAACGGAAGTTTATTTTCAGTTAAAAAATGTAATTTCATAACAATAGTTAAATTTTCAATGAAAAAAAATATTTCTCAGCAAAGAATGTATTAGCTGATATTTTAATTAAAGAAATTTTGATTTAAAAAAATATAAAAAACGGTGGAATTTAACAATAAACAGAAGAAACTCTAAATAAATAGTTAAATTTCCAACTAAAAAATCTTCCTGAATCGCGGGCACATTCTCATCGTGCGCTGTGTGCGCGGATTGCTCTGTTCTCAAGTTTCAGCGCGCCTAGGGCGCACGACTGTTGAATCTCGTGCTTCGCGCTCGATAATGGGTTACCTTCCACTTCGCGCTCGAACATATTTAGTCCCCGCTCTTCGCGCTTGAATATTTATTCTTTGCACTTGCAATGCTTGAATGAAACTCTATTGTAAATATCTGTTTTACGTCCAAGTATTTAAACTGTCGTACAAACCAAAAAGGTACATAAATCCATTCTCACTCAAACTGAGAAAATCAAGAAGAACTGTTTGCCCAAAGAACTCTAACGTCAACTAAAGTTTTGAATAATTAACATACGCTATTTAGGTACAAATAATGTGTTTTTTTATATTTTTCAATAAGAAATTGACTTTTTGATACAAGGCAAAAATAACACAAACATAAAGTCATTTGCGGACGATGCCTTTATCGAAGGCCTGGAGCGCAGCCTCAAAATACAACAAGAAAAAATACGTAGGAGAAACTGTGTATTCAGCTCTCTCTGACGAATCCAACAATACCAAAAATTCATTTTTCACAAAAATGTCATTTATGTGTCGTTTTAGTTTGGATGGCAGTATATGCGTCTTCATATTCTTAATTTTCTACTTAATTAAGTATAGTTCAAGATTAAGTTCACAGTAAACCCGAAGAATAAATTTTATTTTTAAATTGGATGAAAATCAGCAGCACGTTTATCTGACGAAATATAAAATTTATCTGACGAAAGATAAATTTTATCTGACAAAAATATTTATTTCACATACGTGATATGTTAAACCACTCCATAAATTTGAAAATCCTCGCGGTATTCATTTTCTACATCATCTCACTTTATTTAAATGATTTTAATTTTTAAAAAACATTCACCTACACTTACACAACACATAGGCTGCACTTTGGTTAGTTTATACTTTATAGTGAACACTCAGCCAATTTCAGTCCTTTACTTTTGTTAAACAAACCTTTAGTTTCTGTCGATTCTAATGAAGACGTCAAAAATCGTAAGAAAACACTATAAAGTATAAATTAACCAAAGTTCAGCCTATGTATTCTTTAAGTTTAGATGATTGATTTTTTGGTTAAAATAATTTAAATAAAGTGAGAAGATTTAAAAAATGAATACCGCAAGGATTTTCAAATTATGGAGGAAATTTTTTCCGTGAACCTAGACTAGGTGCAGCCGTTTAACATGTCATATATGCCAAATAAATGTTTTCCTCAGATGAATTTTATCTTTCGTCAGATAAACGTGTTGCACCGTTTTTTTCCAATTTAAAGATACAATTTATTCCTGGGGTTTACTGTGCTGCTTAAAGCTCTGTAGGCTTTGAGGTATACATTCTCATCGTGACACTCGCGCTACGCGATCGATTTTTGACAGAGTCTATGAATTTGTTTCCGTACTTTTGCCATTGATGTGCAAAATTTCAATTTTTATGTTTAATGTGATTTTTATAATTAAAACTAGAACTACGCTTTCTATAAAAAAGTGATACATAGAAAATTTTTAGATACGTTTTTGAGCTGCACAGTTTTTATTAAATAATATTTTCTGTAACTTGTTTGCTACGACTTTTTTTGTCGCTATGCGAATGTATACCTCAAAGCCTACATAGGTATAAGCAAATTAATCTTGAACTATACTTGATTAAAAAGAAAATTCAGAATATGAAGACTCATATACTGCAGTACTATCTAAAATGATAATACATTTGTATGAAAAATAGGATTTTTCGTATCGTTGGATTCGTAAGATAAAGCTGAATACACAGGGTCTCCTACGTATGTTTTGTTGTATTATTTTTAAGCTGTGCTCCAGTTCTTCGACAAAGGCTTTCGAAGGCTTCGACAAAAGGTTTTTGAAAATGCTCTTACTTTTTATGTTTTTATACAAAATGGCTGATTAACGAACTCGTCCTTTTTTTTAGGACCTAAAAAAGTGCGCTAAAGCTCGATTTCATCTGTTTATTTTTGGAGAGTTATTGTGTTTCCAGACGGACGGGCAGACAGAGAGACGTTATCGCAAAAACTTTATTTTCACATTCAGGGTGTCCTAAAACGTGGAGATCCATTGAAAAACCGTGGTATCAAATTTCGGACAATTTGAATACTTTCTCAATCGTAAATAATGAGAATGTATGGTAAAAGGATAAATGTACTATCAAAAATGGAATACTTAAATTTGCATTTAAAATAATAATTTAAGGAATCTGCCTGCTTCGCGGGCACATTCTCATCACGTGTCTCGTGCTTCCGCACTCCAGTTTGTCCCTGGCATTGTATATCATTTCCATAAATGTATATTATTACAATTTATAACAGGAATTGGTATTAAAATAGGCGTAGTTTCATTGTCTCTTAAAACTAAGCGCATTATTTTTAAAAAATTTTTTATTAAAAATTTTATTGGAACTTCTGTCATTTTTTCATCAACTGAATTTGCTCATTTCCAATGTTATTTTTTATGGTTTAAACGTTACACATACGGTCTACGCAGCAGTACTACCGTTTTTTATCTTCTAAATTATATCCCTAACTTCAGCGACCCAGACTTTATCAACTGAATTTTCTACCGCACCGTGTTCTACATCCCAATTGTGGTGCTCTGTTGCTTCATCTCTTAATAATTCACTAAAAGAGTCTCTCGAA
>JAWWLR010000092.1:57277231-57292064 GCA_035041075.1 Acraspis erinacei | reverse complement strand
AGCGTGAGGTGCATGTCAGTGCTTCAGAATAAAGTTTTGGAAATTATCAAAACTAATAATGTGCCTATTGAGGATACATTACGAGTCCTATCTTATGTTCATGCAATGTCGAATCCTTCTGAAGGTCTTGAGACTGACTATCTAAGACTTCAGGCATTGAAAGAAACTGATATGTGCGTTGAGTCCAAAGCTTATATAATGGGTTCTGCATATAAACCCAAAAAACTGAATGAGTCTACAGAACTTGTTCATTGTAATGTGTATGGTCAGCATGTACCTATGAAGGAAGTTCTAAGAAGAGCTTTTAGCATTTTCATTTAGAATTTAGCATTTGAAAAAAAACATAACCAATAATCTATCATATTTAGGAGTAGAGGAAATACTCTCCATGATTTGAGAATAATCCTCTTCAAGAGAAAACAATCCTCTCGAATTAAGAGGAATCCTTTTCATACCATATTGTAGAGGAAAAATTGCATCAAAGTAAGAGGAATCCTCTTAATCGAAGAATATTTTTTTAAATAACATGTTATTGTATAGGATGCTGTCATGCTAAGTTTTAAGTTTCAAACAAACGACTCTGTACCCGCCAATGGTCTCATTTTATTACCATTGGATATTTTTTTTTCTCAGTCATATTTTAATACCTGAAGTGAACTCTGAAATAAGATTTCCTTTTTACATATAGAATTAAATTCTTCTACCAACGGTATAATACAGAACAGTTATAATTAAATATCCTAGAGCTTATAGACAAAATTTAGTTATCATAATCCAAGTTCTTTAAAAAAAAATAAAAACAGTATCTCATGTCCCATGATTCAGGATCGTTTCCTGCTGCGTGTAATTTTCAAATTTTATCTTGTCCCTTTTTTAAGTGATAATATATAATTGATAATTATATGCCCGGGACTTAATCGGCGATATATAGGGATGCAGTATAACTTTCAGATCGGAAATCTAATCTATCCACGAGTTATCACTTTCGTAATGCTGATATAGCGTCCATGCAGAATGTAAATAAGACGGATTCTTGACCTGTCGACGAAAGCCAAGGATATCGGCTTCCTTTTTTCTGCGTATCGTTTCCTCTTTACTTGAAGAGCCTCAGAATCGAGAAATGGCGTGTCCATTTTAGTGTCGAATATTGCGCGATATCTCATTAGCCGTAAGTACTTCGGGTCATTACACGAATCGATGATTCGACTAACAAGCTATCATAAATTACCTTGTCACAATAACGTCCCTTGAAAGCAGTTATATGTGCAAATGGACATTGGACAATGTATTTTGTGTGACTGTGAGTGGTATATGGACATAATTGTTCATTATTATATGTCAATTTTGTGTGGTGATAAGCGAATAACGACGTTGGATCTAGATGTCATAGTAAATCCGGCAGGATCCAACCCAAAAGAGCTTATACCTTACGTTTTTTCTTCTGAAATACTTGTGATGATTCATGATTATTTCGAGATAAAAAAGAACAAAAATCGCTGAAGGGATTGCTGAATAATCTTAAATTCTTTTTGTGCATTTTCAGGTTATTATTTATATTTTCGTAAAAATATGTCCAGAGCGGTGCTGTTGTAGCTGAAACTTTAATCTGACATAAGAACAAAAATTAAATTTTTGGAAAAAGGATGAAAAATTAAAGATTTTTTCAGCATAAACAAATATTTCTTTAATTCGGGATGCTACTTTGAATTCGTCCGAACCAAAATTGAAGTGCGTTAAATTCTGCGTGAAACTAAAAAAGTAATTTTTATCTAATATAGTTTAGGTGATACAGCCATTACAATGTACATTTTTCTAACAAATTTGCAAACAAAATTATATAATAATTAATTAATTAATATAATTAATTATATATAAAATAATATAATAGTCATGGAATTAGTTATAGCAGACTTATTAAATCGGCTTTAACCATCATTGTTACCATTTTTTTCCACAGTGTATAGAAAAATTTCTGTTTCGCAAAAACTTAAACTAAATTCTTTTCGACATATTTCTCAGTAAGATAAAAAATCTCAGGGCTGTATCTCCTAAGGGCCATCCATATACCACGTGGACACTCTAAAGGGGGGGGGGCTAGAATCCACGTGGCCACACATTTCCCTAAATCTGTGGAAAAAGTAGACCTGTTTTCCTTAATTTATAAACTATTAAAAGCTAGCGGTTATACTATTAGAATTTAAAGTGATTTTTTATTTAGTTATTATAGTTATTTATATTTATTTAATAGTAATACATATTTCTAAAGGTATGTTCAAAGATCTCAAATCGCTGTAAAAGCTTTTAAGAATAAATATATTTAGGCACGTTTAAAATAGTATTTCCTTATCATTTTCCTCCTTGAAAAGATAGCGGAATGACACATTTTAAAGTATCTTTGGACATCAAATTGAACTATTCCGAAGCATCAAATTGTAGATCTGGATTTTTGGGGATTTTTTCAGACTTTTCATTATTTTAGGGTTTGAAAACGAGGGTAATTCCGAAGATATAGCGGCATGAAACTTTTTTAAGTATATTTGGACATGAAATGGAACCATTCTGAAGCATAAAATTTTGGGTCTTTAAGTTAGGGGATTTTTTGGAGTTTTTATTATCTTAAGGGTTGAAAAAGGGTATGTTCCGGAAGAGATAAACTACAGTGTACAAGTTACAAAGAAATTGTTTTGGATTGCAAATTATCATGAATCATCACTGAAATTATTTCAGAAGAAAAACGAGTAGCACATGCCGTTTTGGGTTGAATTTAATCTAAGCCCGCCATGTCTGAGTTATCAAAAGTGCTGCAGCTCAATTAATATTTCTATTGATTATCAAAATGATCCACTTTCAACCGATACAATGAGGCAAAATTTCAAAATTTGTTCCAAAACAAACTAGATTCGACAATTCTTCATCGATTTTGATTTTTGTTGTAAATACTCATAACTAAATTCAAATAAACACTATAAGAGCCAATTTTTAATTGTTGTAATGCATTTCTGCGTTAACAAATACATTTTTAAAAGATGGATATTTTCAAAACTTTTTTTTGTACCTTTTATTAAACAATCGAAATAAACTTGGTATGAATCGACATAAGTGTAGTAGCATCTAATACACGAAATTAATTCATCAAATATTATAATTTATTTCTATAAATAAATTATATTAACAAATTTCAAAGTTGGTGGTTCTGCTATTCAATCCAGATTTCCAGCAAAGAAACAATCCATACTTATTAATTTTATATACAAAATGTGCAAAAAATGTAAAATTCAAGTATTTAAGGCAAGACGTAAGTTTTCTTTCTATCAGAATGATTTTGAAATTATCCTCATTTAGATTTTGGCAAAAAAAGTTTTCATTTCTTTAGAGCATAATTTTATTGCACCTTGAATTAAGCCTATTTTCGCGTAAAACTACAGTTAATACTTTAAAATTTTGAAAGGATTCCAAGGATAAACCGGTAAACAAGTCAAATTTTCGCCATTTTTATCGGAAACACCGAAACTTAAAAATGTTTTAGATACAATTTTAAACATATCGAAAATTCAAGGAAAAATTCCTATTGCTCTTTTGTGATAACTTTAATTGTTTACAAGAAAATATCAACAATTATATATTTTTTTAAAATAAAAAAGTGCTTGATATCAATTTTTTGTAAATTGAAGTTCTCTTGCCTCCTAAGGAATGTTCAAGGAATAATTTGCACCCAATAACTTATAATTTTGAGCTGCCAAATTACCTATTGTCCCTGGAAAATTCCCTGAATAATACAAGATACCAGTTTTATGTAGAATTCATGCTAAATACGGTATTTTTCTGAAGTTTTTCTAAGTTAATTTTTTATCTTCGATGATTTACAAGTTCCCATGTATTTCGAAAATAATTTGTTACAATTATTATTTGTTTAAAACAATTTTTTTTCTCCTGTAAATCGTAAAAAGATATTATTTTTCGGAATAAATTATAGAGTTGATTAATTGCAAAAATTATACTTCTAACTTAACATATTTGGTAATTAATTAAACAATTATCATTTGTTTGAACAATTGTTCCCTCGTTCATGGTATTTTGCATTTTTTTAAATCATTTTTCGGACACAGTTTAAGGAGGTTGGAAGGGGGGCGTAGAAATTTAAGGTGTTTGGGTGGAAATTATTCCTTGAACCTTCTTTAAGAGGTGACCTAACTTCAAATTACCAAAATTTGATAATAATTACTTCTTGTTCCCATCTTTGGAAAACCAAAGATGGGGAAAAAAAAAACTTCGTAGTAATTTCAAAAAATTTTACAGGTATAAATTTGGACCATCTTATAGATCATGCATCCAAATATTGAATTCTTTAAATTTTTCACGCAAGTAGTAAACGTCCGTTCTGGCAAGACTATCATATTACTGCATTTCAAATCCAATTATTTCATTCATTAATTTTAATTATTATTTTAATTATAATTTAGATTTTATTATAAATCTGGGAAACAATGGAATTCTGTTACCAGATGAATTTTTCGAGAAAAATATAAAGTCTATAAATAATCGAGATCTCATATACACCAGGAATTCTCGCATAACTATCAAACCCATTGTTTTCGTTGAAATGCGAATTTATCTGAGATGAGAAATTGCTCCACATTTGCATTCCTCTTACTTTTCAAGGGCGAGCAAATATTGACTGTCTCGCTTACGAGATGTTTAATCTTTATTATTCGGTCTAAAAGACGTTAATAATCAAAGTGCTTTTTCTCAAAGCAAAAACTGTCCTCGGGGCGAAAGTGGATTCTAAATTCATTCTATTCACTTTGCTCAAGTAAGAAAATATTTACGCCACTTCCTCCAAAACTTAAATATACTATTAAACTCAACTCCCGATGTAAAACCGGTTTAGGGTTTGACTTTTCTTGGGCTTGATCATAAATCGGAGGGATCCAAACGTAAACAGGCAGAGCCGCAAAAATCATTTTAATTGGATTAGCAATACACATCGTAAAAAGGGGAGTGTCATATATCGGGAGCTGAGTGTATCACCATATCATATACTGATTTCTCATGCCTGAAAACGAATATTCACGATTTTTATTGCGTGCATCTAACTTTTGTTCATAATTTTAAATTAAAAAACTAGACTTGTGTGTAATTTTACTAATATTTAAAAAGAATGAAAGAGAGACATCAAGGTTCCTAAAAAAATTGGATGTTCTGAAAAATATTTAAAATAATTAAATTATTGCATAGATTATAATCCATTATTTAAATTAAAATAATGAGCTTGAAAAAGATATTTTTATAATTTATAACCTTGCAAAACAAACAAAAAATTTATTATTTTGGTCAAAATTCAACTGTTTTGTTGAAAATTTGCCTTTATGGTTAAAAAAATTCAACTATTTTTTCAAGTATGAACTTTTTTGTTGAAACATCGTATTTTCGTTTTGAAAATTCAACTGCTATGTAGACATCCTGCATGTTTTTTTCTAACAATGCAACTGCTTCTTGAAAACTAATCGTTTTGGTCGAGGAATTTCAAAAATTCATCTATGGATGAAATATTAACTATTACATATTTCGTTGGAGCTTCGACTACTTAGAAGTGGAACTAATTTGTTGAAAATTTATTTTTCTTTGTTGATGATTTATAATTCTAAATCAAAACCCTTTTTTGGTTGAAAATTTAACTATTTTGTTAAAACTTCGTATCTAATTGGTTAAGAATTATTGTTGTAGCTATTAAATATTTTGTTGAAAATTAATCTTTTTCGTTGAAAATTCAGGTATTTTATTGAACATTAATTTCATTCGTTAAAAATTTAACTGTTTGTTTTAAACTATTTTGTTGAGAATTCGTCTTCTTTGGTTGAATTTCAACTATTAAATTTTACTGTATGTTATTGTTAAGGTTTTGACCAGATGAATATTAATAAAAACCAATTACCATCTTTTTATTAAATTTTACTTTGACGCATCAACCACTGAGTTAAAAGTGGAACTACTTTGTTGAAAATCATTGTTTTTGTTGATGATTCATCATCTTAATTCAACATCGTTTTTTTGTAGAAAATTTAACACTTTTGTTCAAATTTCGGTTTTAATTGTTTGGACATTAATTTCTTAAATATTACATTTTCTAATGGAAATTGATCTTTTTTCATTGAAAACTCATGTATTTTGTTGAAAATTTGTATTTTTGGTTCAAATGTTTCAAATATTAAAGCGGGAAAATTTTAATTATTAAACAAAAGCTAGTAAGTACTTATTTTAACATTTAATACTGTATTAATATATTAACATTAGTAGGATAGCAGTTTTAAGATTAGCATTAAAACAATGTAATATTAATATTATTATAGATAAAATATAAGTATTGAAGCCTGTATCAACACGACGCCATCACAGAGCCTAAAATGTTGCTAGGCCAGACACACTTTGCGTAGTGCTTAATCAAAAAGTGTGCAATGAAAAATTAATAATTTTGAGTTTTGATGCACTGGAGACTATTACGTGAAAATGCGAGATTTTCTTGAAACATATTTTCAGGTGAACTCAAAATTCCATGGAAATGGAAAATCTTATAAAAATGCGGGATCTCGATTTGAGAACGTAAAGTGAATTTAATATATTTTGAAACTTCCGAACTTTTCTGAAAATTTTATCTAACGCAATGTTTCATTATTTTATGAAACTTTGAATGTTTTAGTGAAACGTTTCACTGAATTACATCTCGACTAGAAAAGAAAATGATAGTTAAAAAAAATACTTACAAGTCAAATTAGCGCAACTAAAATATATTTGAAAAAAGTAATTTTGGTTTTTAAAATAGCCAACTGTATTCCCGACTCATGATTTTTCTTATCTTCAAATTAGATATGTAACCTCGTGAGTTTCAAGTGGCATACAAAATTAAAACTTAACCTGGAATTTTTTGGTTAGTAAGAAATACGAAACTTTAAACTTCTGCCAAAATTATTGCTATTTAATTAGCGCTCTATTCAGACTTTTAATATTTTGATTTTTGCTTATTATCTCTATGTTTCACAGATTTACAAATGTGATTCCTTAATAATAATAGTCTTAATAAATTATGCAGAAAATTCCTATTTTAAAGAGTTAGTTCGGTTTCAACAATATATTTAGCCAGATCAAGACTACATATCGCCAGACCACTGTTATAAATTTGTGATCAAGGAAAAAATTGCTATTTAAAGAAGTTGAATTATGTACCAAGATAAGGCACTATCTCTTGAAGATTTTGCAATGTGAAGCCATGAAAATGGAAATCCGAGAATTCGAAAATGGATCGTAAATATAAAACATGATAAATAATTAAAGTCAATATAAATTTATTCGATAGATATTCTCTAGAGATAATATGATTGAAAATTCAAAAGGAATATCGTTGATCTCGCCTGTAAACAAAAAAATTGAAATACATCCTTTCGATCAAGGTTGTATTTCAAATTGCAGATCTGTTTTTTTTTGCAAAAAAGAATATAAAATTTTGAGTTTAAGAATAATGATTGTTAAAAAAAGAATAGCCCGTGGTTTTCTGCATTTGCTTACCGTCATATATGTAGTATGAGAGCTTTACAAATGGAAACATAAAACGGCAGTTATTCTTAAACAATTGTAATTCCAATACATAAATCACGATTAAAGAAGTCACTATAGTTCCCTTCGGGGGGAAACAATCGTTGCTTGTAAGTGCGATATAACTGCTTATTGTACACGCATAACGCGGCTCTGATAATGAAATTCAATAAACAAGCTTTTTTATTATCCATACAGACATGAAAATCACGAATTATTTACATGCGAGCATCTGTGTCACTCGCATTCTTTCTGCCGTTAATTAACTGAAAAAAATGTTTCATTCAAAAATTCTCATCAGTGTTTCTTCAATTACGAATAAAGATGGAAACAATCTATAAAATTTCAAGTCAAATAATAAGTTTGTAAATTGGGAATTCATGATGACAGATTGATTGTAAAGAGCAGCGTAGTGTCGATAGAGTTGGCAGAAGGAAGATTTAATAGATAAAAGTTCTCAAAATGTGCTAACCTTGTCTGTCTAATTTACACGTAATTTGTCACTCACAATCAGTCATATCTGAATCTAGATAATTGGTCAATAATAATTTATACCATAATTTGTTTGCCTTTTTTGAAAGACTAATGATTCTCGATGTGGTGTAATTTATTTGTGTCAAAGTACATTTTTATTTATTTAATATAATAAACATTATTATTAATATTTGCGCAAACTATAATATTCTATATTTGTATTCCTTTTTAGAAGTTCAATTTTTGAACTGAAGAAAATTTGCAACGATCGATAATTGGCACGTTTCTGATTAAATATAAAAAAGTAAAACATTCCAATTGTATTCGAGAACCATCATATTTTTTCTCGAATATAAATTTGACAATAAATCGAACTAACAATGTTGGTATTAAAGTACCAAAAAATTTTAAGAACTCGCATCTTGAAAGTATATTTAATGTAAGAAAATCCAGTTTTTTTAATAAAAATAATGTTTTTTCCAAGTTTCCGTTAACTAGATTTTGTAAGAATTATAATTTCCATATTATTAAAGCACTATATTTTTTGAATCTTAAAATGTTGACAGAATTCCATTTTTTGAAGCAATAAAATTTGAAAAATATCCTGCTGGACGCTTTAAAATTGTGCCATTAACTATAAATTATAAAAGTATTCTAAATCTGTGAACCTCAAATTTTCAAAATAATTCTAATTTTAAAGACAATCAAATTTTAAGTCGTTTAGAATCCAGTTTTCAAAATATTGGAAGCATTCCAATCCTGTTTGAACTAATAGAACACTTCCTATGCTTAAATACCGGAAATTTAGAAAATAAAAAAATTATATTTTCATTATTTACGTAATTTTGGAACCACAATTGAACGGTGTAGCTAGATATCTAGATATCCCTTTAAAAGTGGCAGCAACCTAAAATTCGAGTAGACTCTGCTATGGATTCCAATAAAAAATGCAATTTTCAGTTAAAATAAGAAACAAAAGCATACTTCAGACATATTAAGTATCTTAATATGGAAAAAAAATTTGCTGTGAAGAAGTTAGCAATTTTCGAGAAAACGGACCGAAAATTTTAGATTAAGATTTTATGGGGTTTCAAAATTGAATTTGGATTGTTATTAAAACTTAAGTTGTCAATATTCTGTTGCAAAAAAAATTGCTTTCGAGATACGGAGATGCTAATAAGAAAAAAAGACATTCTATCCAAACAAATTATCGTGTTATATTAAGAAAATATTTCTTTTTCATTTTATGTCAATAATTGAAAAAAATAATACTACGCTTAACTTTAAATTATCAACTAATGTATGCAGATCATAAATTCTTCAATTTTTTTTCGTTTATTTAAGTGCATGTAAATTTATTTACATTTTCTATAAAAATATATTTTATCATTCTAAAACATCATAAAATATCTTCTTTTTATTGTAATAGCAGAAGTTTCTTCAACAACATAGGACAAAAAATATATTGCGTGCATAATAAAAAAACTGTCCATGACATTCATGCCTGTGAATTTTTTTCGATTTAGAAATATTTCCTCACAACTGATGAATAAGGTGAAATTCCTGAAAGTTACAAAATTGTTAGCAAAGTATCTTGTTAAATCATAATTAGGGATGAGTAATCAAAATGTTTCTTATATTTATAATATACCCTTTTCCAACTCCGCCCATTCTTCAAGACGCCTAGACGCAGCCAATCCTTAGTTAAAAGAGATTTAATGTCTTAATAATTAATATCTTCTGTTTGATTTTTTAAATCAATATTTCAAAACAATTTTCCTGTAGGTCAACAAATTACAATAAACTTTTTGTAGGTAATGTTTTTGATAGTAGACAATAAGAAAAATGAGACATACATTTAAAAAATTGTTCAAGTTAGATATTGTAAATGTGCAAGAAGGTTTTTTTCCAATTACCTTATTGTACACTTTTTTGCAGAGACATGACGGAAGCGATACAAAATTCTTTCCTGATTTTTATTTTGTTTTTATACTAGCCAAAAGTAACTATATTCTCTCGGTTTAGGGGCCGTGCATAAATTACATGAAATTTTGTGTATGGAATTTTTAACAACGTAACCCCCCCCCCCCTTGTTAGGGTTCGTAAGTTTTGACCACGTCTCCCCCCTATATCTTATGAAATTTTGGTAGATTACACTTTTTTGTATTTCTTTAAGGGTTATTCAATAATGGCGTCAGAAGAATTGAGGGGAGGGGGATGTGACAAAATAGAATTTTTTCTTATGAATTAAAAAACAGTTCAATTTTTAACAAAAAAAGATAAATTTTTATCCTAAAAAAGTAAATTTCAAAAACAAAAAAATCGATTTTCTACCCGAAAGTAAAATTTTGTAAGAAAAAAGTTGGTTTTTAATTAAACAGATGAATTTTCAACTTAAAAATATGTATTTTCAACGCAAAATTCGACCAAAGAAGAATTGAATTTAAAAGCTAGAACAGTTGATTTTAATAAAAAAGACAAATTTTCAACAAACCAGTTTAATCTAAAACTAAGAAAGATTAGTTTTCAACTCAAAAGTTACATTTTAAACCAAGAGCATAAAGTTAAGAAAAAAAATGGTCAAGCAAATAGTTGAATTTTCAACTAAAAAAGATAAATTTTCCACCAAAAGTGCAATAGTTAAATTTTCAACAAAAACAAAGAAAAAAATGTCAATAAATAATTAATTCTTCGATCAAATAAATAAATTGGTTTTTGGATAGCGTTAAGTAACGGAACGAATCTTTGGTCAAAAATGTTTAACCAAAAAAAGTCTAGTTAATTTATAATCTTAGATATTCAGTAACATTTTTTCAATTGCCTATAGCATTTTTTCAATTTACCAGCATCATATTATGCCAAAGTGTATGCAAATACTGCACATTACGAATCCAGGAACATTGTCATGATACGATGATATGCGTAATTCCCTATGAGTTGACTCTAAGAGAGATTGAAAATGAAATTCCATACATGGGTCATGAAATGCTTGAGTAACGTTCTATACGATCTGTGTCACGTCGAAGTTGTTTTCGTGCTTCTGGTGCACTCTCAGCTCCAGGGCATTGTTATTCAGAATCGTTCTCCTGAGAACGAAGAGAATTTCTCGAAATGCTATGCAGCGGACTACAGCACTACAATCTACCTGATGCCCGAACGTAATTAAACGAAGCTCGCTCAGTGCGATGGCGACTTAATTAATTTCCAGGCGACTTTTTTCCCCGAGAGAATTACAGATTCCACCACGATAGAAAGTCACTGGCCCCTCTTTTACATTTTTCTAATTGGAAGTTAAATTCATGAATAAAAAAACACTGCAAGGTGATTGTTTCACAATTTGGAAATAACGGGAAAATGTTCAAAATACGATTCCGGCAGCAATTCTTAGTAGATTTCCATTTTTTTATAAATCAAAGCTAAACCAATTCTTAAGAGATCCCATCCCTCGTGGCAAAAAAATCTTTTATTTGTTTCATTTGAGTATACAGTTGAAAACAATTGTAAAATGTAAGATATTGTTACTTTAATAACACTTATTTAATTTAAAATGATTGATATTAGTATGGAATCGACAAATAAACATTCTTGAACAAACAACTTGATAGTTTATTGTAAATAAATAATTTGCTATGAGCAATTGTATTGTGATAAACCATTTTGAGAGTTGATGCTTGAGCAGCGATACTTCAGTAAACTATATGGTCATTTTGCGGAAATGTAGCGATTGTTATAACAAAATTTTATGAAAAAAGCTTTTAGTTGCATGCAGAAATGCGCGTCTATAAAAATTCTCATACATCATCTGCTGTTATAAGACTAAAGAATTGCTTTTTCTCATACTTCTTCCGTTACAATTTTAAAATCGAAACAATTTTTCTATATTTTTTGAAAATTAGAGATGTTTCATTCATTGAGCGATTAAAAATGTTCACCTTTATTTCTTAACGCTCCAGATATTCAAACATATTTTATTTGGAAAAACGTTAGAGGGAATATGGAGAACCGCCATCTATTGGATGTCGATTATAATACATTATTTTTCTGCTTTAAAATGAAAAATGTTTTTATCTTTACAACACTTCACTTTTGAGAACATTCTTTCCATGTTTCGACTCAAAAAATATTCCTCATCTTAATTATAAAAAAGGCACATATTAAAGAGTAAAGGTAAATGTATAATAAGAGATATTTTGATGTAGATATAGATGCTGACAGGAAGAATCCCAAGAAAATAAGACAAAAGGAAAGCTTCCTGCATATTGATCTAAAAAAAAAAGTAATGCACATGCCAAGACATTCACTTTGCGCCATATTTATAAACAATCGAGCTTAAAATATATATATCATCGTATTCATCTAAAAAAGCGAAATTTTCTTATAATTTTTCTATATTCTCTTATACTTTTAAAAAAAGTAGCTGGAACTCGTAGAAATTGCACAAACTGCGTATATGTTTATGAAAGTTCTTTATAACAATCACAAAATCTTCATTATGACAAGTTTACTGAAGCATTTTTGCTAATGCCGAACAATCCACATTTTAAAAAAGGAAGTACCTCAAACTCTCAAAAATGGCTAAAACTGGGAATTCATTGATAAAATTCGTTTATAACAATCACATTTCTCAGAAAATGGCAGTATAGTTTATTAAACTATAACCATGAAGCCTAAGAAACAACTTTTAAAAGAAGCCTCTCAAACTCTCAAAAATTCCTCAAACTGCGCATTTCTTTATGAAATTTTTTTATAAAAATAATAAATACAATTATATTTGTTTTTAAGATATGCACCTACCATACCTACCATTGTTTATAATAATACAATTCTTGATAACAAATTATTTATTTATAATGAGCTATCAACTTATGCTTCCCGAACGCTTATTGATCGATTACATTCGAATAATATCAATCGTATATAATTAAGTATGTCATTTTAAAACAATTATTTTTTAAATTTTACCATTTTTTTAAACTTTGTCTTTGAATAAAGTAAATTAAAGAAATTTCTCTAAATTCTGCAGTGAGGAATCCCTTAGGAATTAAGTTCGCTTCATTAAAAAAAGAAATCGATTGAAAACAAATTTCAGGGAAAGTCAGGGAAAAATCAAGGATTTTGAAAAAAAATCTTGCAAAAGTCAGAGAATTTCTCTAAAAGAAACTTTAAAAAAACTGTCAAGGATAATAAACTTGATATTTTTAAGTTTTAATTTGAAAAGTTTTTATTAGGTTTATAAAAGATTCTATGTTAAAGTTGTTAGAAAATGAATATTCTAGTTTTTGAATTGTAATGGTCAAGGAAAATGAAAAGTTTGGCCACCCTGATATAATATGCTTGTTAATAATTTATTTTCCTTAAATTTCCAATTTTATTTATTTTTTCCAGATGCTTCTTCCTGCCGATTATATGGTTACACAAAAACTTTATTATTTCATTTAATATTAAAAAATTATGTTAAATAATCACCCTTTTTGTTTAGAAGTTCAACGTTTTTGTTGAAAATTCGTATTTTCAGGATAAAAATTCAACTATTTTGGTAGAAATTGGACCTTTTGTTGAATATTCAACTCAAATCTTTCTTGGTTTAAAGTTTAACGGTTTTTTAATGTTTGAAAATTAATTTCGTTTGCTTGTGGATTCAAATATTTTGCTGAAAATTCGCCTCCTTTGGTTGAACTTAACCGTTTTATATCAAAACTAAAAATATTTATTTACAAAAATATCTACAATTAAGTTATTCAGCAAGTATCCATCTTTATTGGTGGAAAATAATATTTCTTTAACTGAAGCTTTAACTATTTAACTAGTTTGTTGAAAATTCGTTTTTTCTCGATTGAAATATTAACTGTTACATTTTTTGTCGAAATTTTTTCTCTTTATTGAAAATTCAACTTTTCGGGTTTAAGATTGAACTAATTTGTTGAAAATTCCTCTCTCTTGCTCAAGTTCAACAATTTGCCTAGAAATGCAACTCTTGGGTTAAAAATGAACTTTTTTTATTAAAAATTCAACTATTCGGTTTTAAGCGCAACTCTCTTTGATTGAAATTGACTCTTTTATGTTTAAAATTAGAAAATTGGGCTGATAATTTAACCTTATATATAGGAAATTCAAGTATTTGATTTGAAAGATAATTATTTCGTTACAAATTTTACTTACAGATTGTGTTAAAAATCAAATGCTTTTTGTTCAAAAAATATATTTTTGGTCGAAAATTCAAATGTTTTGTTGAAAATTGAATTATTTTGTTAAAAAATCATATTTTTGGTCTAAAATTCATATTTTTTTACCGAAAAACTTCTTTTCGATTGAAAATTCATCTTTTATGATAGAAAAATCATCTGTTTTATTTAAAATATATAAATGAATTTGAAATTTTTATATTTTAATTGGAAATTTTTCTTGTGTTTATACAAGATACTATGTTGAAAATTTTACAAGATTAAAATGCTGCTCTTTAAATTTCAATGGGCAGAAAAATATCAGCGAACATTGAGGGAATTTTGAAAATGACGTTTATCGCCTACCCTTATTAAAGACAACATTTAGACGAAGTTGCAAGAACTTTTATTATATGTAGATAGATAGATTATATGTAGCATGAAATGTGCAATTAATGCAAATTGTATATGGAAATTTTGTGTCAGAATAAAAGGCAATATACGGGATCGAAGCTGACAGTCAGAAATTTTATGACTATAATAACGCAGGATCAGAAAATTTATTATTTATGGGACACAAAAGCATGATGTCTTCCGATTTAATCAACTGAATA
>JAWWLR010000092.1:57220831-57233457 GCA_035041075.1 Acraspis erinacei | reverse complement strand
AAGGATGGCAATTTCAAATTAATTTTGAAAACGTTCAATCATAAATTCTGAAATTTTAAGTTGGAAGTGTTGAACCTTAATTATGATTATAAATTGTTTAGATTTTTCCCTACTATTATGGCATTTTTCTAGAGAACTCGCAATTTCAATTGAAAACTGTATGTTTTGTCTATACACTGTTACAATTACCTCTTAAACTGAGCTCTGCTCGAAAGAGTTCATTATACTTACGATATGCCACAGGAACAAATTACTGATGTGGAACTCACCTGAAAGAGAAACAAAAAAAACATTTTTAACATGAAGCATGGAAGGGGAACGGAAAATAAATCACGATTTAATTTTATAATCACATTATTGCATATTTACCTAACGGGTATTATAAATGAAAGATTAAATCTTTTTGGTGCAGCATTAAATAAATTGCATCTTATGCACCAAATATGTGATTTCCTGTATTCTTCACGATGTGAATAACTCGAATTTCTCTCAGCATTTAGCTATTAAAATATTTTATGATCAAGTACCATATAATTTGTAATCAATGCAGCCGTCATCGAAGTACCAAATCAGGTATAAATCTCGTCGATTACGTGGCTTTCCGACGCTTTAATGCGCTGATTCATAACGCTCGCACGGATAAGAACGCCTATATCCATGTTGTCAATTACCAACAGTAATTTGACAGGACGTGCTGAGTCTCATTTACCCAGTCGCGTGTACCTATTCGTCTTGCGATTAAATCCTAAGCTTAGTCTACTCGGAAAGGATTATTAATAAAAGCAGCATGGAATGAGAAATGTGAAATCTACGTGAGACACTTGAATCTAATGGGAAGCATTAATCAAATTGAAACTTGGGTAAATGAAAAGTTTTACTGAAGGAGGAAGGAGTTGATAATAAATATTAGAAAATTGAAGGAAATTGTTGAAATACAAGTATGAGACTGTATATAAATTGCGTGAAGTTTCCTGTTGGAAAACATTTTCACAAGAAAGTACAACATTTCTACAATTGCATTTTTTGATAAAAAATGTACTTTTTTGTCAAAAAAATGTACAAAATTTAACACAAAAATATAATTAAATTAAAATACCTCATTTTTTCTTGTATTTTCTTGTAGAAAAGTATAAAAATGAACAATAAAGCATAAGTTTCTACAATTCAAAAGTATTTATATCTTTTTATTTTATTCTAAAAACCGACTATGCATTGCAGAGAACTACAAAATTGTACTTTTTGTTCAATTTGAATCTTGTTTGCCAGAAAAACTCTTTTAATTTTACGTAAATTATTGTAGAAAATTTCAAATCTTTACCAAAAACCACAAGATTTTACAAAAGTTGTAATATTTGAAAACTGTACTGGAAATTATATTGTCAATACTAATAGTTTATTGTAGAAATATACCATCGTGATGGAAAGTTTTGTACAAATATATTTCCAAAGGACAAGATCCCTTTTTACAGGAATCTACAAATAACTACAATAAATAAAAACAAAATGAATGGAAAGCGCATAATTGTTCTATTATTTAGGACAATTTTGTACTTGTTTTGCATTTTATTATACATTGTTGTATTTGATTGTAGTTCTTATTTCCTACAAGAATTTACGAAAAAAATACAACTACAAGAAACTGCAGGAATTTACAGGTTTTGTAGCCAAAAAGTTGTTCTTTTTCAACCTAGGATGACAAATATTTATACACCAGAAACTTGTGAGATCGTTCTTTGTTACTTCGGTCTCGGCGTGTTCACAGTCAATCTTAAGATATCAGTGCCTCCGTTGGCCGATCCCTTTTCAGCGCCGTACTGCTTTGCGGTAATGCACACATCGTCTTTTCCTTCGGTGCGGGCGCCCGCACGACGCCAACTCGTATACCTGCTTTATACCTGCGTCGACTGTTTGTAAGTTCGTACAGCTGTATGGTCTTACAAGTTTCTGGTGTATTATAATATTGCAATGAGATCCTTTTAAATTACATAAATAGTGTTCAATCGATTTCTATATATTAAAAAAAAACTTCAAACGTAAGGTTTCTTCTCGTTCAAAAACGATTATTCATTATTGTCTTTAAATATTCTGGTATTCCTTTAAATTAAAGCGTAAGCATCGAAGGTTTTTTGTAATAGCTATCATGTACACAACCTAATTAAAAATTATCTTATTGCGACAATAAAAAAATTTTTGGCTGCAAAACCTGTAAATTCTTGCAGTTGTAAATTCTTCTTGTAAATTGAATCTACCATGAAATACAAAAATGTACAATAAAATACAAAAAAAGTACAAAATTCGTCTCAACAATAGAACAAAGTTGTATATTCCTCTCATTTTTTATGTAATTTATTGTTTTTATTTGTATCATACGTATTTTTTTCGTGAATTTATTTAGCGGTCATCCAAAAAAAGTAAAATGACTTCAGTTTAAATTTCAACCAAATTCTTAAATTCTTTATTTAAAAAACTTAATTTTACATTTGGCTACTCCAAAAATATTTAAAAATAAAAACAGTTGAATATAACAAGTAAATTTGAAACTGAATAGTTACATTTTTAGTTAAAAAAATTGAATTTTAGCCTTAGAAGAATAATTTTCAATAAAAAGTGTAATAGCTGACATTTCAACCAAATAATATTTTAATTTCAAATTTAAAAAAATTCGAATTTCACAAATGAAGAAGAATTGTTAACAAAACACTTTAACTCTTAACTTAAACAGATAAATTATTAAGCAAAAAGTTGCATTGTTAACAAAAAATTGATTATTTAAAGAATATACGAATTTTTGACAAAAGGATGAATTTTTTACCAAAAAAATACGAATTTGTAATTAAATAAGTGATCTTTTACTAAAAATAGTAAATTTTTAGTCAAAAATGAAATAGTTTAATTTCATTTTTAAACAAATTAATTTTTCACCAAAAACGAAAGAGTTTAGAACAAAATAGTTGGATTTTCAACCAAAGAAATGAATTTTCAACAAAGTAGTTCTGCTTTCAATCAAATATTTGAACTTTCTATCAGATTGTTGAATTTTCGAGCAAAGAATAAGGAATTTTTATAAAATAGTACAATTTTTAATAAAAAAGTTCTTTTTCAACTGCAATAGATTAATTTTCTACCAAATAATATAAAATTTCTACAAAAAGAAGTGAAGTTTCAAACCAAGAAGACGAATATTTAACAAAATAGCAAAATTTTTTATTAAACCAAAAATGATTGAATTTTGAATAAAATATCTTTTGTTAGAAGTGTTTTTGACCAAGGGCCACCTCACCCACCCTCATGTAATACAGCATAGAAAAATCCTTGAACAGCCCCCACCCCTCCTGCACCATATACCCGAAAGACTTTACGTAATTTATGCGCGCGGCCCTTATCAGTGAAAGTTTGGACTGAATACCCTTCATGTGTTATATACATATAGAGAAATCTGGAAAAAAGAAAGGCGAAATTCATGAGTGAATTAACACTGACCTACGAAAGGTAATAATGTGCAATTTTGAGACATATATTTTTTTCTTTATGAACAATAAACAGTAATGATAAAATTTAAGAAAAAAGTTAGCTTACTTATAGCTTTTTTTTGTAATTTATATTTTTTCGTTTCCACTTTCATGTTAAACACTCCTCAGGTCGTGAAAATGTTCTGAAAAAATTTGCGTAATTAGGATGGTCCAAAAAATGCTTTTCGAGCTACAAGGCAAAACACGCTACCATAACTTTCCATCTCCGGTAAAAGAAAATCCGTATTTTTTTTCGAAATTAAAATTTTAACACGTGCCAACGGGCACTTCCAGTTCACTTTCCAGTTCAGCCCCACTCTCCCAGCAGCGCCCCAAATATGACGGAAAAATCAAAAAACTATATTTTTACGTAGTATTGTTACTTTTTAGCAATTTCCATCGTATTTTGTTTACAAATAATTACTAATGAGCAATTTGAATATTAACCATGACTTTTTAAACAATTTTCAATTGTCTAAACAAATTAAAATTATTTAAACAATTATTTATTCCAAAAAATGTAAAAAAGAATTGTATTTTCTGATTGAAATTTAATTCTTTGTCATTGTTTGGAGTAGTAAACTTTTCTAAGAACATTAAGTAATTATTTAAATAATTATTTATTGTCGCTTCAAAATTTATCCAAATTGAGCCAGAGATATCAACTTTCTTTTTAAATTAGTATCATATGCTACTTTTTCTTAAATAATTACATAATTTTCATAAATTTCATTTTGTTTAAACAATCTTTATTTGCTCAAACATTTTTTTACGATAAACATAAAAATGTAATAAAATAGAACAGATATAATTATGTTTATGGCTTTTAGTGTATAGAAAGAATGAATTTACCACTTTTTAATTGTTTAAACAAATATAATTTGTTTAAATAATCAGTTTTCCAAAAATACTTTTAAAATCGTAATTAATTGTATGTCTTTTATTTTAGTTCATTTTTTCGTTATCGAAAAGTCACTGCTTGTGCAAATAAAAATTGTTTAAACAAATAGAAAATTGGAAATTTGTCAAACATTAGAAGAAATGTATCAAAATCGTATAATTATTCAACAAAAAGTAGCATAGGATACCAATTTGAAAAAAGTGGACATCCCTGGCTCAATTTTTAGAAATTTTGAAAATAAACAATAATTAATTGTTTAAGTAATTACATCATGTTTTTAGACAAATTGAAAGTTATCAGTATGGTTTTATTTCGTAGATGTTCCTCTTAAATCCCTGAAACATGAGTTCAATTTTTCGAAAATTGAAAATTTCCCAAGTTAATCAAATGGGATATTGAAGTGCCCGATACCACGTGTTAATATTCGAATTTCGAGAAAAAAAATACGGATTTTCCTTCTCCAGAAATTGAAAACTTTTGAAGGGTGTCTTGCCCTCTAGATTGAAAAAATTCTGCAATGTATTTTTGGACTACCCTAGTGTATATCTTTAAGATTGTTTGTAGCTTTGGCACTCAAAAAACTCTACCTAAAAAAGTTTAACATTATAGAAATGGTGCAAATTTTTCGTGATGAATATGAAAATACTGTTAAAAGAAACGAAATACCTGAAAGGGAATTTTGAATTCAATTGATTAAAAAATTACTAGTCAAGTCTTATATAAAGATTCTGCATTCAAAGCGTTTAAAATGGAAATATTTTATAATTAGTGGTGTTAGAGAATGAAAAAATAACTAAAAATCGTAACATTGTCTAAATTTTTAAGTGGAATCGTTTCGAAGCGAATTACGCATATATAATAAAAAATAATGAATATTTTGCTCTGTTTCAGGTAAGTTTGGCTATACTTCTATAAGAAAATTAAATCAGGAATTAGAGCAGACACTCGTGAGTAATGATTCATTGTTCAAATATTGATCTTTTTTCCATCCTTTCCAGTTTGCCTAAGCTCACCGAAAATATTTCTTCTACGGTCAGCGAATTTCGTTGAACCTTGACACGGCCTTTCTAATTACTAACTTTCACTGAATCACATTCTCTGAGTAGAATATTTGTGCGCATATAATGTTCATGCCTTAAAAACATTTTTTGAAACTTTTTATCCATGATTTTTGGGTATATTTTCACATTGTTATACATAAATATCTGTATTGAAAGTATCGTAAAACTAATTTTAGTCTTAAGGTTGAAAATAAACAAATCGACAGAAGGCTGTACCAAGAGAAGTACCTTCAAACAGGATAATTTTGGACATGCTGGGTAAATTCGGACATTCCTAAACTGATAGTTTAAAATACTTAAAGGGGTTTAACCAAAACCTAAAAGAAGTTAAGGCTTTAACTGATTCTAGATTCTGGTTAAAACTCCCTTAAGAAATTTAAGCTATCAATTTAGGAATTTCCTAATTCACCTTATATGACCGAATTATCCTGTTTGACGGTACACTGCTATTTTAAATAATATTTTGTGTTAAATGTGAAATCTTTTCAGCAAACGCGATGTACTAAAATATCGTCTATTTATATTTTAACCAAACGTTGTTAAAGTAGATGTAAAATGTTTAAAATGTTGGACATTGTCATTGCGTACAATGTCCCTGATTACATTCTTGAGTATTTAAAAGCCTTTATGTGACCTTTTAAACCATAGATATATGCTTTTCCAGAATGCAGATTTTATTCATCATTCCTAAGGATAAAAAAGAAATTAATAATCGATTGACTTATTTAAATTTCAAGATGTGAATAACTTTTCATGTGTCCCAAGATTTGTATTACATTGTTGGTCATCGTTTCCAGGGACACATTTTGTTGAGGTTTTCCATAAAAATAGTAGTTTTACATGTTTGAAATATATAAATAATGAAGATTGACTTGAATGTTGCAAATTACTTATATCAAAAACTCTCAAAAACTCTATCTGAAAAAATAAGTGGAACGAAAGTATTAAAATTTATTAAAGAAAACATTCCAAATATTTTCTTAAAATTTTGAAAATATTTAGAAGTTTTGAAAGGTTACAAAAATAATTTTTTTAAAAACAAAATGTAAATTTTTTAAGATTAAAAAATTACAAGGTTTTTAAGCATTTTGAAAGCTTTTAAGGAATACAAAATTTTTCTTAAGATTTCCAGGAAATTTTTTTATAATTTTTGATTATAAAACATATTTTTTTAATTTATTCTGAAAGATTAATTGAACATATTTCAAATAATTTACACAAATATAAAAAAAGAATCGGGAGCATCTAAAGGAAACTTTTTTTAAGTTTGCAGAATTTTTTCAAAACTTTAGGAAAAGTTAGAATTATTTTAAAAGATACATGGAAACTTAAAAAATAACTTAAAAATCATACAAAGTTTGGAAGAACTTAAAAAATAATAGAGAATTTGGAAGATTTGAATATTTTAGGAATAATTCGAATGAGTTTAAAAATGTTTTAGAATTTTTTGAAATTTTTAAGAGATTCAAAATATTTTAAAACTTTAAAAGATTTCCGAAAATTTATAAAATATTCTTCAATTTTTTTTTAATTATCTCGAGAAACTTAGGAAAATTATCTTTATATAACCTTAAACCAAATGAACATAGAAAATTTAAAAATAAATATTCATTCCAGTATTCTATTCTATACTAGAAATGGTAGCATTTTTAACAATTTTTCTGAAAATTCGTTTTTACGGTTTGAAATTTATCTCTTTCGGTTGAAATTTAATTTTTTTTCTAATAAAATTGCAAATTTTTGGCTTAAAAATAAAATAATTTTTTAAATATCTTATTGAAAAATCGAGTATTTATTATTAAATATGTATTATATTTTTCTTTGGCAATTTATCTCTTTTGTTTGAAAATTTTACTGTTTGATAATTTTTTTTGAAAATTTGACTTTTTTATTATGGAAGAATTCTTCTTGGTTAAAATTTAGCTTTTCGTTTGGGATTCAACTATGTTGTGGAGAATTTTTTTTATTTAAATGTTTTTTTGCTCAGAATAAAAATCTTTTTTGATTGCAATATCAACTATTACATTTTTCCTTTAGAATTCATCTTTCTCGCTTGAAAGTCCAATTATTTTTTAAAGATAAATTTCAATGATGAAATCTGGATTTGACATATCTGAATTAAAAAGAAACATTCTTGACTTTTCTCAAGATTCTTAAGAAAATTATATTTACATAACCTTAAAACAGGTAAACACAAACCTAAAAAAAATTATTCGAAATTTGTATTTTTCATTGAAAATTATTTTTCCCCTCAAATCGAGAAACTACACGCGCACATAGCGCGCGATTATTACTGCTAGTTGTAAATAAAATCCGCAATTCATAAATTCGACTAAAATTAAACTATAAAACCCGTACTATAAGGTAAATTTAGGGTAAAAATATTGTCCGTAAAAACCGATTCGTTCCTGAGAATTCAAAGATTATAGAAAATTAACATCACGGAAGTAACCATTAAAAAAATCATTTATTTTCACTAATATATTGTGATCATGTTCTACGACAATTTTTTAAGTATTGAATGAAGTTAGTCGCTGACTTTCAAAGAAATATATAGGTATATTATAAGACTACAAATATTTTCTAGACATATTTCTTGATCTTATTCTATACTATTTACGTTATATTTTAGATAAATTTTAAGAAAAAAAGTGTACTTTAACCAATTTTAAACTCTTTCTATTACAAAAACTTAATAGGTAAATATTGAGTTTTTTTTATTCTTACCTTCAAATGTTTATAAGTTAAGTTTAATTGCTGTATCAGCGCAGTTAAGCAGCGCATGTCGCGATTAGACTCGAATAAGGGCCGTTGTACTTATATGAAAATTTAAACTAATTATGTGAATGACAAACACAATTCTGTTAAAAGTAAGGTTGAATATATTTTTTTGCTAAAAGTATTCCTATTCAAGTATATTCTAATTTAAATTGAAGGAAAGAATGCAAAAGTGCAAATTTATTTTATGTAAATTCCGTGGTTTCGGGGGTTCGGGGTTTCGGGTTGGCTATACTTTTGTAGGAAGTCGATAAGGTCGGCATTTGAATGGATAAACGGGGTTGCCAGTATCCGGAAATCCGTGGTCGAGCAATAATTTATCGAAAATTAGGGAGTGTATTGCGAAAGCAGGAGGTGGGACCAACTATTTATAAGCCATTATTTATACAAACTAAAAACTAATCATTTTTCAAATATCCTCCCATAAATGATAGATAATTGCTTTCAAAGTTTTACATTGATGTACTTAAAAAAATTTAATATGGATCTCTACGGCACATCATGGAAAGTGAGATTAAAAAAAGTTGCATGGAAATAAAAAGAGACATGAAGACAGATACGTAATTTAGATTGAGAAACCGAGACGGGGCTTAATAAATAAGTACCACAGAAATTAGTTGATCACGCAGCATGACTTTTATTATTACCGATTATTAGACTTCTTCTTTTAGGGTTCATTTTGAGATATAAAATTCACTGCCTCATAAAGTATGAAATTACCAGGGTTGAAAAAAAGTTCCATTAGTATGAAAAGAACTTCGGGATGTGAATATTCTTAATTTAACGTTAGGGAAACAGCCAATTAAAATTTATAAGGAAAAGTCTAATGTGTTCGACTTCTTCTAGACTATTTATAAATAAAATTTGTTTATTTAAATAACTCGAATAGCAATAATTAAATATTTATTTAAAAAATAAGGTTTTTCCTTATAAATTGATTTTATACCTAGTACTTTAGCGGGATAAAACTTTTCTTTAAAATTTTAAAATGTCCCATTAGGGGCAAAAGTACTAAAAACGTTCCATTTTTTTTCGTTTTGAAATTTTTATAAGTGTCAATGGGACTTTCGTAGGACAATAGTATAAATCAAATCTCACCTAATTTTGTTCTCTTGTTTTGAGCAAGGCTTATCTATGAAAAGAAAGCCCAGAAAAGGGCCAAGTAACTATTTTTTTCAATTTTTGCAAACCCTAAATAATTATTGTCCGAAAAAATTACTTCTTAAATAAGACTAAGGTTTCAAAAGAGTTCAAAATATGTCTCGTTTCAGCAGGACATTTTAGGACAAAAGTATCGGAAAAGTCCCAATTCATTTTTTTAAACATTGTAGCAGGTCTTAAATCATGCTTAAATTATTTTTAAATCTGTTGAAAATTTAGTCGTCTTTCTTCAGTATTTTTTTGGGACATAAATCCCATCAGCACTTACAAAAATGTAGGAAAAATAAATAAAATGGAACTAGGGATGATAAATAAAATGAGTGGAATTATTTAGGTCTTAGAAACGTTTGAACAAAGTGCCACTTTTCCAGTACTTTTGTTCGAGAAAGATCCTGCTAAACAATATGAGTGATATACTTTTCCTCTCCTGAACAATCCCGATTTTGTTGTTTATCTTGTTATGTTCTGCAATCATTCAATTCAAAACCTCAGTCTTCAAAATTGAACAATCTGAAAAATGGAACCTTTCAGAATTAGACGAATTTCTACTGAACTATTTTATAAGTTATAAAATTTAACCATTTTGTAATTTTAATATTCAAAATGGGACGAATCTTAACATGGCACCGTTCAAAATCGCCCTATAAAAATAAAATTATTAAATACAATATTGTAACACTCAAAATTAGAAAAATTTCGATCTAAAACATTCTAATGGGGATTTCATTATTTAAACGTTGAAAATTGTATAATTTAAAGTTGTTCAGAGTTTGAGAGTTTAAAAGAAAAGTGAAAACTGTCAGTTTCGCTTAATATCAGCATCTTGTTATTCAGAATTCTTCTACTCTACTAAAAATGGAGAACCGAGAAAATTTGCATTTGAAATTGTAAATATTAATAGGGGGAAATGGCGTAAATTCACTTTAATAGTTCAAAAGGTCTAACGAAAATAAAACTGCTAAGGCACTTTCAGAATTTTTTTATATTTCATAAATTTCCTGAATAAACATAAGAAAACAACATTTTTATGTTCATAGCGTGAAAAAGGAATATAAATTTGAAAAAATTCCCTTTATGAAACGTTTACTTTTTTGTTGTTATCCCCTTTCGTGTTGGGTATTTGGTATTTTGTCCCGATATTTCAACGATACTTGTCACTTTTCTGCTTAACGAGGTAGGGACTCTGTTATAGATAACGACTATCGTCCTGGTTCGGTGATCCTTGATACGAAGCTCAAAATATTCAGTCAAGCGGTATCAGCCGCAACGATTTTCTTTTGTAAAACATGGAAGATGGGAACTAAAGTATAAACGTGAAAAATATTGAAAATAGCCTTATGATAACATAAGGCTATTTTCAATATTTTTCACGAATATGGCTAATGTGAGGAGACTTCATAAATCATCGGATCAGAAAATTTTATTTTCCTAGTTTTGAATGATATCGCACTATAAAAAAATATATCCAAGAAAAAGTACAACGCGTGCTTCAACAGTCCCCAAGAACTTCATTCACTTTCAGTTATATACCTATTCTTTTATTCTATGAGCTACGATATGGAAAGAAAAAGAAACTCGAATGCAGAAGCAGTATCAGCTTTACATCGATTTTTTGTGAAATAGTTTTTTTTGTGAAATAGTTGAATTTTTAACCAAAAAAAATTAATTTTCTACCAAAAGAGATGAATTTTGAACGAAAGTGTTCTTAGGTTAAAACATCGATCCTACTAGAAAAACGTTAATTTTCAAACCCGAAAATATGAATTTTTAACCAAAAAATATGATTTTCCAACCCAATATTTGAATTTTTAACAAATAAACATAATTAAGTTGAAATCGAACAGTTGCATTTGGAACTATTTATACGACATAGTTGAACTCTCAAGGAAAACCAAGGAATTTTCAACAAAATATATGATTTTCCACCAAGAAATATGACTTTTCAACGAAGAGCTTTTCTACCGAATTTTTAATAACACAGTGTAATTTCCGGAAAACATAACTTTTTAACAAAATCGTTGCGTTTTAAAGCAAACAGGAGGAATTCTCTTTAAAATAGTTTAATTTTTAACTGAATAATTGATATGTTAACAAAATTGTTAAATTTTCAGTTACAATTATGAATCTTCAGGAAAGAGAGTAAAAAGAGAGAGAGAGAGAGAGAGTAATTAAATGTGCAGTTGTTACATTTTTAAACCAAAGAGGTGCATCTTTAGCGAATAAAATAATTTTTTAACAAATTAGTACAACTTTTAACCAAGTAGTTAAATTTACAACGAACAAGAATTATCTTCTTCCAAAAAAGAGAAATCTACAATAAAATATATAAATTTTTAACCAAACAGCTGAATTTTTAACTAAAAACAATCAAATTTCAAATAAAAATGAGTCAGTTAAATGTTAAGCTGGGAAAATTTATTTACGAAAAATACAAAACAAAAATTTTAGCATCAATTTTCTATCACGAATCGGTAAAATGAATGTTTAACAAATCAATGAAGAATTTAATAGCTGAATTTTCAATTGAAACGATGAGTTTTCAACAAAAATGGATTGTTTAAATTTTCATTTGAAAACATTATTTTAAACTAAAAGAAAACTATTTCTGAAATAAATAGTTTGATCTTCAACCAAGTCGTAGCATTTTTAATCAAAAGAGGTAAATTCTTAAACAGCAATATTATTGAAGACTTTATAATTAAAATTAATTATCTTTCAACGAAAAAACGATTAGATTTTCTTATTGTTTTCTATTAATTCAGTTCTATGGTGTGTTCAGATTCTTTGCTTTTTAAATAAACTCAGTAATTTTCGTTTTTTCAAGCATTTCGAAAAATTATTATCCACGTTTATATTTAACCCCTCCCTCACTACGTCAAAAATTTTCAAGAAGTCAGCTAAACCCTCTCCCCCTGACAGTGCCACGTACGTGCTTTTTGAAGCGTTCTTTATTTCCTACTAATAAAGAAATAAAATTTTTAGTTCATTTTGATATTGTTTTGTTTTACATTGGATATTGGATTTAATTCCACTGGATTGTATTCTTCTGAGAATTAACGCCGTGTCGTGGGCATGAGTGAGAGGAGCCGAGGGGATGTGCTGTGTTCATTCAGGCGTGGCAAAACAGAGAGAAAAAACAATTCTTTGTCCCTGGTTTGTATTCCACCGTCAGTCCCAAAAACCGGTATACTGGTTTTTGGTTTATATATATATATA
>JAWWLR010000092.1:57182166-57192390 GCA_035041075.1 Acraspis erinacei | reverse complement strand
GGTAGCTAATTGCCCCCGCAATATGAATCACATCCGAGCGGGGGCACCCAGACCATGCTTATCCTGCTACGGCCTTTGTGAATCTTCTTTGGAATATAATTTTGTTCTCTCTAAAAATACTACCTACGACAGAAGAACCAGCATCAATAAAAATGGTTAAAAATTCTAAATCTTGTTCAAATGATAATATTTCTTGTTTAAAAATACCAATTTTTGACTAAAATCATGACAGAATAAGCTAAAATTGTTCAAAAATTGTAACTCTTCTTTAAAATCTCTATAAATATTTTCGGTTAAAACCACTAGGTTAACCTACAATGATTTTCAAAATACCAATTGTTGGTTTAACTTAATTATTCGAAATTTTTTAAATAACATAGTTTAGCGTTTAAACACCAGCGTAACCTAAAATTATTAACTTTTAAAGTCCAATGGTTTTTGTTTATAAATTTCAATTTCCGGGAAAAGCGCTAACAGAACCGAAAAACGTGAATGGTTTAAAAATTGGTAATCTTTGAAATATAATAAATTTATTAATTTAAAGTAAATTTTAAGTATTATTCGAAACTTTATGACATAATATAAAAATTTAAAGAAAAAATACTAATTTCATATTTTGCTTTGGAAAACATTATATTTTAACCCCAAACTATTCCGTGAGATCACCGGTCTGAGAATATCCTATTTCATATAAAAACAGGCAATAGATATATATCACTTGAGAATTCTGCAGTTACGATTTTCGAAATTGCCAGTGATTAATAGAAAAAGTTCAAAGATCTTTTTTCATTTTTTTAAGTCCCCAAAGTTTTCTAATTATAATTCTGGAAATGATAAATTAATATCGACTGCTATCCATACAATATTGAATCAAGTTTGACGGACCCTGTATAAAGAATAATGTTTCAGCTCTTCTGTATATATAATAAAGTATATTTTTTCACTATTTGATTTTTTGAAATTAAATAAACAAGCATGCCGTTCTGCAGCACGTAAAATCAAAATGTCGAAATGAAAAAAAAGTTAACCTTATTTCATGTATCAGTCCGTATAAACATGATTCCATATTATATGGAAAACTCGATATACTTCTTAATTAGATAATCATTAATTCGTAATATTGTATACTGTAAAAAAATTAATCGCTTATTAATTTTCTCTTCAGAAAATTAATGTAGCGAATGACTTGTTTTATAAATTGGAAAATTATGCTTTCTAATTAAAGAAAAACGTGTACGGGAAATTCATCAAGGGCAGAGACGATCTTCTTTTACGAGACTTGGTGATGAATAAGAGAAGGGCGGCTAGTTTTTCCAACCCGAGTGAACATTACATTTCAGTTAAGATAAGCAATTAAAAAATGCCATTCACTGAGAGATAAAAAAAAATAAACAAGAAATGTAATAACGACCACATATTCTCGAATTTATTACTTTTAAAGTTCATTTTTTCATATCACGTAAATAACAGTCGTTCGCAATGTGACATCTCGTGCTAGAAATATTTGATCTGCAATTCAACAGATAACTTGATGAAAAGCGAAATATCAAATAACGCGTGCTTTATTGCTATACGGTCACATAACCAGTATTCGTTTTCATTAGAGAGAAAAAAATTTAATCATTGAAGTACAACATCTGTGAATTTGCATATGTGCAACAGCGATTTCACTCTGTCAGAGACGAAATCATCAATAAATTATTATTATGTTATTTAATAACAAAAACGTACGCTACGCACACAAATATTACTTTTTCTATTTCATGCAATTTTTGTAATAATATCTTTCAACTTCAGAGTTGGATTGTAAATAATATTTTTTATATTTTATATAGAATATAGAATATAGAATATTATTATTATATTTTATTTTTTATTATTATTATTTTATTATTATTATTATTTATTATTATTATTATTTTTTATTATTTATTTTTTATTATTATATATAGAATATATAGAATATAGAATATTTTTCGAAATTTAATGTTCTTTTCATTAAAAATTCCAATTTTAGACGCAAAAGATTGTCATAACAAGACCAAAAATTGTTTAATATTGTCAATCTTCTTTGAAACCAAATCTTGTTTGTTCTAAATAATCAATTTACGGTGAGAAATGTTAAAATGGTTTAAAATTGTTCCACATTTTTTATCTTCTTTGCAATCCACTGTCTTTTTATTATATTTAAGTTCCGATTTCCGGTAAAAAAAACTCCAAAAAACCAAAAATGATACAAAAATGATCATTTTGACGATTTTGGATGATAATCTGAAAAATCTTATAATTTTTTTCATTGCAAACACCACTTTTCACGAAAAACACTAACATAACGTAATTAAATATTGTTCTAAATGGTAAATCTTTTATGAAATTTATTAATTTTTGTTTTAAAAAACCCATTTCTGTATGAAATCGCTAACATAAAGTTAAATTGTTCTAAATTTTGTAATTTTCTTTGAAATCTACATAGAAATGGTCAGTAAAGACGGCTAGCTTAACCTAAAATTTTACAACAGACTAAATCTTCTGTACAAACTAACGACCTTTTGTACTAAAAATACCAATTTCCAGTGTGAAACTTCAATAAAACCTAAAGTTATAAAAAACGTATTGTGTTTTTTTTTTAAATCTAATAATATTTGATAAGTGATTCAATGTGATAAATCTTAATATAACCTAAAATTGTTGCAAAATTGTAAAACTTGTTCAAAAATTAATTATTTTTGTTTTAAAATACCTGGTTTTGAAGTAAAACACCAACATAACCTAAAATTTTTAAAAAGTTGTGAATCTTCTTTAAAATATATTTTTTTTATTAATAGTATATTCCGCACTGAGAGCGAAAATGGGGGTTCAAGCGTTTTCAAATATACAAAGCGGAAATCGTAACTTTGAAATTACTGATTGGGGGTCGGGGGGCGGAGTCAATTTCGTCTTACCTCGAACGCCCCGGCCCCCCCCCCCCTTTACAGACATGGAATAGCTTGGTTTCGCTCCTCACCAACAGAGTGAAATGGAGTGTTTTCGCTCCGCTGTAGGACAAAAATATTAATGTCCTACGAAAACCCCTAACATAATCTAAAATTCTTTAAAAGATTTTTAATAGAGAATTATTTAGAAGAGTAAATATTTTCTTAAATGTAATCATTTTCCTTTTACATAAAAGATTTCTTGTGAAAAATATTAATATAATCTCAGACTGTTTGAAAATTGCATCTAAATCGTGTTCAAATTATAATAACGTTTTTTTAATATCAATTTTTAATGTAAAATACTAGCATAACTTAGAACTGTTAAAATATGCGAATCTTCTTTAAAAGCTAATTTTTTTTAGTAAAAAGATAATTTTCAACTAAAAACGCGAATATAATCAAAAACTGTTAAAAGATTCTAATTTGGTTACAAATTCTAAACTAACCTTGAGAATGTGAGAATATGTGAATGTTCTTTAAAAATGAATTTTTTTAAAATTAAAAATACTGATATTTCAAATTATTACGGTTTTTATTTTAAATGCCAATTTTTTGGGTCAATCGCTAACGCAACTAAAAAATTGTTAAAAAATTATGAACCTTTAAGATCTAATCATTTTCGTTTGAAAATAAGGGGAAAACGCTAAGAAAACCGAAAAACGTGAACTGGCGAAAAATGTTTAATCTCTGAAATCTAATAAGCCCTATTTATACATAACCACATAAAAAACGATTACAAACTAAGAGCATAGAATATTTAAATCTTCTTCAAAGCTTTCTGACTTTATATTAAACCCCTGTTTAAAAGAACCATTTCCAGCGAAAATCACTTACATAACAGATTTTTCATATTTTCAAGACATTATTCGAAAACTGGAAAGTTTTTATTTAACCGCGCAAGATTATTTAAAAAGCACAAATGTTTCTCAATTTATATGAGGGTTTTCTATGATTTTATTTATTAAATGGTATTATTTGTAGATTTGATTTTCAACATTTTAATTTCAGATATCAAACAACTTCAAATCATGACTTTTTTAGATAACAATACTCTTTAAAGACTCACAATTCTTAAATTTTTTCATTTTTACAGTGAATATGAATATTGTTATCACAAATCACATTTTTTATTAAAAAATGTATTTAATCGCTTTAAATTTTTGCGGCCTTGAAACTACATTTTTTCTGCTTTAAAAACTTATATTTAACAATATATTTTTTTAATTTCTTAATTTTTAGAGGTTTCAAATAATGAAATTTCGTAACTTCAAATTCAAACATCAAAACTAGTAGGAAAATTTTACTATCCTTATCATGATATTATATATTATTATATTTTTACACTAGTATAATCTTAAGAATAAAGCAACTTTTTGAAATGTTCTTGAAAGAGATAAATAAACCTGGGAAAAGAGTTCTAATGAAAAGAAAAAGGAGGAAATGAAATAAGGGAAACTATCCTTTCAATGTTGGACTTGTTCGGAGCTACTTTGACTTGGGGTAATTTGGTTAGAAACAATTTATTTTTCCGAAACCTTTCTCTGCCAGAAAATCTTTACCCAGAGGTGCTTTCTCCAGACCTTGTTTACTTTCAACTTTTCTTCTTCGGTTTTGTTTTATCTTTCAAACTGCTTACACTGCATTTTTTAATTTTATTTTCATTTTTTACTTGCCTATTTGTTTTTTACACTTTTAAGGAGCCGTTTGAAAATTTCGTAACGCTTTAAGAAATGGAAACTAATGATTTTTTTACAAGTAAAGGCTCTAAATAAGACTTCACATTCTTTATCCTATACCCCTTTTCTCGGGGTTTCACTTAAATGCAAACTAAATTAATAGAACTCAATATGATAATTCAACTACTTTTCGTTGAATGTTATTTCTTCTTGATTGAAAAGTGTAATATTATATTTTTGGTTTAGAATTCACCTTTTTGGTTAGAAATTTTAGTATTTCGTTGAAAATTCAACTATTTGGTTAAAAGTTTGTCTTTTTGATAGAAAATTAAAATTCTTGTTTAAAATTTCATCTTTTTTTTATTGAAAATTAATCTAATTTGTTATTTGTTTGGTATAAATTTTTGTTTATAAATGCAACTGCTTGCTTGAAGCTTGATTTTTTTAGTTGAAAATTTAACTATTTGGTTTAAAATTAACATTTTTCTTAAAAATTCGTTTGTTTAGTTAAAAATCAATTTTCTTAACTGAAAATTCAACTACATCATTTTTGACTGAAAATGAATTGCTTTTAGTTATGATTCAACTATTTCATTTTACCTTAAGATTTCTTTTTTCGGGTTGAAAATTTAACTCCTTGTTTGAACTACTATGTTATAAATGCATGATATTGCTTTAAGTTAAAGTTTTCATTATTTTGGTCAAAATTACTTTATTTATCTGACAATTTAAGTATTCCATTTTTAGTTAAAAATTGGCTATTTTCAGTCGAAAATTCTACTATTACATTGTTTATCGAGAATTCATGCTTTTTTTTAATGTAACGACTTGATTGAACTACTTTGTCGAAAATTCATTTTACTGTTTTTGATAAGCTAGTAGATAAGCAGTTTTCGTGGAACAGCTTCCCCCACTCTTGGCACGTGTAAGCGCCATCGAATTCGCGCCCGCTCTCTCTGAATAGTGCCAGTCGCCCCCCCCCCCCCACAAGTACAAAGTACTTGCGGGGGGTAAGTATTCGGTAAGTATTTGATTATTATTATATGTACGATAAAGGATTAATCTGGTACATAGTCTATTTTCGTACATATATTTGAGTGGCCTTATTCAGAGAGATTAGATTGAAATGTCGCCGCTCGAAGCGACAGCGCGATGGTGGGGGATGAATTCGAGAAAGATTAAGGAGTGTCGGCACTATTCAGAGCGGCATTATTCAGAGAGCGGACTGTAGTTGATTGAACGTGGTCCTCCTTTGTTAAAGATTAATTTTAATATTTGAAGATGCATCCCTTGGTCTGAAGATTTAACTATTTTTTTGAAAACTTGCTTTTCATTGAAAATTAATTTTCTAACTGAAAATTTAAATATTCCATTTTTGCTCAAGTGTTTCTTTAGAAAAATCGCCTTTGTGACTTCCAAATTTACTGTTTTGTTGAAAACTTGTCTTTTTGGGTTGGGAATTCTATTATTTTTATAGAAAAGTCAACTATTTGGTTGAAAATGAACTTTTAGGTGGAAAATTCATAATTTTGCTGGGAAAAATCAACTGTTTTGCAGAGAATTAACCATGTACTATAAGAATTAAAAAATTTTGATGTTTTCTTTCTTTCTTGAATGAAAAATATTTCTTGATTGAAATCTTCCGGTAAAGATTTGATCTATTTTGCTTAAAAATGCAACTGCTTGGTTAAAAATTAATCTGTTTTATTTTAGGATTCAAGTTTTTTCTTATAAAAGTAGTTTTTTTATTAAATTCACCTGTTTTTTTATTTAAAATTAAATTTGTTATGATAGAAATATTAGCTGTGAAATTTGTTATTGTGAATTAATTTTTTATATTGACAATTTAATTAAAAATAGTTAAACTGCATTGTTACCAATTTAATTTATTGGTTGAATATTTCCCTATTTTTTAGATATTAATTTTTTATAACTGAAAATTTAACTATTCTATTGTTTGTTGAAAATTATCCTTTAATAATTCAACGATTTCGGTAAAAAGATAATTATGTTTTTCGTTGCAAATTCGCCTTTCTTAGTAGAAAATAAATTTTCTTAATTAAAAATTCAACTAGTGCAAAAATGAATTGCTTTTTTAAATATCCATTTAATTGCTTTAAGATTTGACTATTTTGTTGAAAATTCATTTTACTATTTCTTTGAAAATTCTTTTTTTATTGAAAGTCAATTTTGTGTAATACAAATTAAGCAATTCCATTTTTTATTGAAAATTGATAGTTTTTAGTTTCAAATTGAACTCTTTGTTTGAAAATGAACTATTTTGTTCAAAATTAAAATATTTTGTAGAAACATAGTCTTTTTGAAATATAAATGCAACTTTTTGTTAAAAGTTCGCCTTTTTGGGTTAAAATTCTATTATTTATCTTCGAAAATTCAACTATTTGAAAAAATAACTTTTTGCTTAAAAATTAATCGTTTCCGGTAAAGAATTTTACTATTTTTTAGAGATTTTGCCTTTTTTAATAGTTCAAAAAATTGGTTGAAAATTCGTTTGCTTTTTGTTGAAAATCAAATTTTTGTGCTGCCAATTTCGCTAATCCATTTTTTACTGGAGAATGATTGCTTTTAATCTAAAACTTATCTCTTTGGTTGAAAATTAACTTTCTTATTGAAATAGCAAATTTTCTGGTTGAGAACTGAGCGGTTTTTATAGAAAAATCATATTTTGGCTTTAAAAATCTATTTTCGTAGTGAAAAATTTAAGTGTTTGGTTGAAAATGAATTTTTTGGTTGGAAGTTGATAATGACATGAAGAAAATCCAATTGATTTGTAGAGGTTTCGCCTTTTTGATTGATAATTCAACAATTTGGTTGACATTTTCTATCCTCTTTTGAATTAAAAATCTTTCTTGGATGGAAATTTATCTCTTTTGGTAGAAATCTGATCTTTTTCGTTAAAATTTCAACCATTTTGATGAAAATTCGTTGAAAAGTCCTCGTTGAGAATTCATTTTGAGTTCAAAAATCAACTGTTTTCTGAAGCACTCGTCTTTTTACTTTGAAGGCTCAACTTTTTCATTGAAAATTCATATCTTTAATGAGGCTTGGACGTTTTTCAAACAAATCACTGACGGCTCTGAAACTTGGGGATTATCTAGATAAAGTATGCCAGATTCAGTTGGCAAAAAGAAATACTATGGTTGACGATGTCATTTTCGTAAAAATAGCTACCGAAAAAGTGTCAGTTTAACACGTAGTGTTATGGGGACCCCTGAGAAAAATCGTCTAAACTCCGGGACAAAATCACGACTCGCCATAAATCGAATATGTACTAATATTTTCGATTAGGAGGAATCTATTATTTTCATAAAAACAAGGGATTGACGACCTCAATTAAGAAAAAATTGCGAGAAGGGACGTTACGTTCACACGAGGTGCTTAAATGATATTAATAAATTTGTTCGCTCGCTTTTTTTTCTCGACTTTTTCGCTATTTCTTACTCTTCTACTTTGATGGGATTTTAATAGTTATACTTTAAAGAAATAAGTAGCAATAAGCATTCATATAAAAAGTACCCCCACGGCGCCCTTCACTTCATACGACGCCAAACACCCAAGCCTTCTTAAATAGAAAATTAATCTTTTTTTATTGTAAATTCAACTAATTTCTTGAAAATGCAATATGTTCTGATTTGAAACCTTAAGAGTTGGATTCGATGTGGTACCTATAAATTGGTTTTCTTGGATAGAATTTTGCCCCGTATTATTATCCTATTTTGCGAAAAATCGCCCTATTTCTCATGTTTTAAGACCATTTTGGGCTGTGAATTAGGTATTTATCAAAATAAATGTTTAAAAAGTTAACGTAATTGTGACGTCACCCTGGAGGGTTCAAGCTTTGCATGATGATTCATGACAAAGAAGGGGTGGGGAGGGAAAAGTTTTCATAATATCGTAACGTACAGTTTTTGAATGATCCCAAATGACATAAGCTTGTGAATTTTCTAAACTTCATGTCTTATGACAGCCATACATTTAAAATTTGTCAAAAAACCTTCCGAATCCCCTTCATGTAATCGAGAAATTCTTCAATAAAACGAATATGAAAACCCGATCATGTATTCAGATTCTGGTATTTGCTCTGAGTAGAAACGTTGTTTGAAAATCGACACGCCCTTCTCTATTTCTGTTCCAATGTATCAGAATAATTGGATGATTTCAACAATCGAGATAAGCTTTCTATAATGTTTTCATTGATAATCCTTGTTAAACTGATTGTTGCACTTATTGGATCATATAGGTGTTTAACATGATTGAAATATTGATTAACAATGAATAATTAATCCAATTTCCTCTGGCGGGAAATCCCAATATCAAATTATTTCGCGTACGTGCACTTGGTGATGGTAAAACGGGCCTATGTAGTAGATTTGAAATTAAACGTTACACTCGATTTGGTGGAAGTTGAAGATTCATTCAGAAGCGGAGAAGAGTAATCGGCACTGATAAATAATTGCATGGCGTACGGTTGGTGTTAATTGAAAAGAGGCCATGGCGAGAGCAGATATCCAGTTTCTCTACATCAATAATGAGTGATTAGTCTCACTTCAGTACTAATCAATTTTCATATTTGCTCTTTGATTATAAATTCTTGCTATACATACATTTTTTGACTTAGGGAAATCATTGAGGATTTATTCCTTCAATGAAGCTGAATACATTTGAAAAATATTTTATCCTTGCCCTGTTGAACAAATTTGTACAAAAAAGTGCACACAACTGAAACCCTTATTACAGGAATCTACAAATAAATACAATACAACAAAAACTACAGGAAAATACAATATTTTTCTATTATTCACAATAAGTTTGTACTTTTTCGTGTTTTATTTTATATTGTACTTCATTGTACCTTTAATTTCATACAATATTTTGTAAAAAAGCACGACTAAAAGAATTTAGAACTACAAGAATCTACAGAAATTTACAGGTCATGCAGCCAAACAATTGTTGTTTTCGCCCTAGGGTGACCAATATTTAGAATAATCCGATGAGATCATTTTAAATTAAAATGTGCATATGAGTGCTATTAACCAAAAAATTTCTATGTGTAAACTTTAAAGGAATGGTAGAATATTGAGAGACAATAATGAATAATCGTTATGAAACAACAGAAAACCTTGTCCGCCTTATTTTGCATTTGATTATATTTGATTTTATGAAGTTAAGTGCGTTTCTAACAATATTGATATAATTTATTAAACTCCATCGCTTTTATTACTAATCTAACAGTGATGAATGTATCACTAAATGTTAATATTTGTCAAAATAATTTTATATGCACTTAAATAAGGCTTTCTGTATGGTTTCGATTAAAAAGCGTCGGATTACAGATAAAAAATAGATTAGTTCTTCTGAAAATGAGTTATGAAATATTTTAGAACCAGCTAAGAGTCAGATTTAAAAAAATTCAGAATCTTCCAGCGAAGATCGAACTTCAGATTCTGACTGTAGGAAAATCAAACTTCCAATAAGAAGATGTATAATTTCTCAATCCAGATGCATTGTCTGTCATCATAAGATTAATCGTATCAGAATCAAACCTTTTGCTG
>JAWWLR010000092.1:57095619-57105681 GCA_035041075.1 Acraspis erinacei | reverse complement strand
AATCCAGAGTAATGTGATATAATCCAGTGTATTCCGAGTAATTCAGTGCACTCATATTAGTTCAGCGTAATCTGAGTAATACGGTGTAATTCAAGTAATACAGTGTGATTAGAGTAATTCAAGGTCATCCATGTAATACATTGCATTATGAGTAATTCAGTTTGATCAGAGAAACCCAGTGTAATGAAAATAATCCGGAGTAATCGATATAATCGAATATATTCTCAGTAATTCAGTGTATTCAGATTAATCCACTGTAATGCGAGTAATCCAGTGTAATGCGAGTAATCCAGTGCGATGAGAGTAATTCGAGGTAACCCATGTAATACAGTGCATTTCGAATAATTCAGTTTGCTCAGAAAAATCCAGTCTAATGAAAGTAATCCAGTGTAATCAATGTAATCCTTCGTAGCTCACTTGTATTCCAGTACTCCAAGTAACAAAACTTGTAATCCAGAGTAATGCAAGGAATTTGGGATAATTTAAATGCACAATCCAATAGTATTCAACTATTTCGTTCAAATTTGTTTTTTCTTTTTTAAAAATACTTTTTTTAATTCAACATTTAACTATTACAGTTTTGGTTCAAAATTTATCCTTATTAGTTTAAAAATTCATGGATTTTTATAAAAATTAATTCTTTTCTTTATGAAATTAATTTTCTTCATTGAAAATTGATGATGTTGATCGAAAATTCAATTTTTTTTCATTATTTATTTCATTTATTAAATTTAAATTTAAAAAGTTCATTTTTTTTAGAATTTGTTTTTCTTAATTGAAAATGTATGCATTTTGTTAATTTTTTTCTTAGAAATTTAAAGCTTCTTTGAAAATTGATCTTTTTTGTTAAAAACTGAATTAGTTTTTTGAGAATTCAACTATTTGGTTGAAAATTAAACTATTTAAGTGAAAAATTGAAATATTTTGTTACAACCTTTTTTTTACTGCAAATTGAACTATTCCCTTTTTCGGTGTAACAACTTTTTTAGTTTAAAATTCAAATACTTGATTCAAAATTTATATATTTTGTTAAAAATTTGTCTTTTTTGGTATGAAATGAATCTTCCTGGGGTAGAATTAACATTTTGGGTTGCAATTTCAACTCCTTTCCGGAAATTTTGTTTATATTATAAGAAAATAACTTTTTAAATTAAAAATTTAACTATTCAATTTTTTGTTGAAAATCTATCTCTTTTAGTAGGAGGCTCAACTATTTTGTTAAAAATAATATACGAATTTTGTTTAAATTTAATTTTTTTTCGCAAAAAAATTAAGAATTTTACTCGGAATTTTATTTCTTTGGCTGAAAATTACTGCATTTTTTAAATTGAACTATTTAGTTAAAAATTAAAATATTTTTCCAAATATCATAATATTAGTTTAAAAATGATTTTTTTATTTAAAATTGAACTGTTCCATTTTTTATTATGAATTTATCTTTTTAATTCAAAATTCAAATATTTTGTTAAAAATGTATGTATTTTTTTTTAAATTCGCCTTTTTTATTTAACTTCTTAGTTGAACTACATTGTTTAAATTTAAATTTTTTAGTAGAATATTCTACTATGTATGTGTTCGAGAATTCCACTTTTTTCGTAAAAAACTTAATTTTATTAATTTAAAATTAATTTTTTTTTCTCAAAATTAATCTATTTGGTTAATAATTCATCCATTTTAGCAGAAAATTAATTTTCTTGGTAAAAACTTAATTTTCTTGTTGTTGAAAATTTCACTGTTTGTCTAAAATTTAACTGTTTATTTAAAAATTTATCTCTTTAGTTGCAAATTTAATTAATTTATTAAAAGTTATTTTTTTGTCGTCAAAACTTAATTTTCTAACAGAAAATTTAAATATTCCATTTTTGGTTTACAAAATTTTTAAGTTGAAAATTTTAAAGCTTGGTTTATATTTTTATTTTACTATTTATTTTATGTTTTTATTTATATATTTACATATTATACATTTTTTCTCATTGGATAAAAATTTTAATATTTTTTTGAAATTTTTTTTCCTAGTTAGATATTCAAAAAAAATTAAAAATGTAACTATTCCATATTTGATTTATTTTTTTTTAGTTAGAAATTCAACTATTTGGTTGACAGCTGATGATTTTGATTGCAAAATTGAAAATTTTATTGAAAAATTATTGTTTTTATTCAAACTTTATTTTTTAACTTGAAACTTAACCATTCCAGTTGGAGATTAATGATTCTAGACGTTTCTTAAAAATGAGTTTTTTATTTTAATTAAAAATTAATCTTTAAACTAAAAATTCAACTAGTCAATTTTTTTTAAACAATCCTTTTCAATTGAAAATTCAACTCTTTGGCTAAAAATCCATGTTTTTTTGTTAAAAACTCAAGAATTTTTGTATACATTTTTTTAAATTTTGTTAAAAGGTAACCCAGAATATTTTTTTATATTGAATTATTATAATAAACAATTACGATGGACTTATTGTGTAGTTAACTGCCTTTATTAGTTAATTTGTTTTCCTCTATACAATTTCCTAAGAACAAAAGGTTCTTAAATGCAAATTACTATGCTTAATTATTATTTATTAGTAAAATAAATTGTGGATATTGCGACGCAGATTATAATTAATCTGAATATTGATATCTCTTGAGAATGAATTCTTTAACAATTTATTGACTTATTATTGGTATAGTTATAGATTTGTTCCAATCATCCTCTAAGCTCTTGCATAATTTGACAAGAATACTTTTCTGAAAAGATGGTATCAGAAAAGTTGATTGATTCAAATTAAAGCTGTTGGATTACAGTCCCACAACGCAGTCTATTATTATTCACAGATATTATCTTTTTCAATTTTAAATTAAATAACCTAGTTTTTTCAAGAGCGGAAATTAACAAGGGCAACCTTTATAAATTGAAAAGCTCACATAAATATATTTCATTTCTTCAAGCAATAGTTCATTTCTCCTTCAAGGAGCAAATTAATTTTCAAGAAGCAGAGATGGATTTTTAACAAAATAAAAATAATTTTCAATCAGAGAATTTTATTCAGAGCCAATTAGTTGAAATTCGAAACAAAATAGACGAATTTTCAACGAAAATAATTAGGCAGCCGTCGAAAGGTGAAGTCAAGTTATAAAGTCAGTCTCACCCAACTTCGGTTGGGTGGGACTTACAAATAGTTCGTTATTAACCAAACAGTTGAATTTTGCAACTCAAATGAAGAATTTTCAAACAAATATTTGAATTATCAACCTAAGCAATGAATTTTTAACCATCCAGATTAATTTTCTATCGAAAAAGACGAATTTTTTAATAAAATAGATTGATTTTTTATCAAATAGTTGAATTTTCGACTAAATAGGAAAAATTTTCAAACTGAATTTCAATAGTTAAATTTTCTGTTCAAACATTAATTTTCAACAAAACGAATAATTTTTAACAAAATAGTAAATTTATCAATCAAGAAGATGAATTTTCATTAAACATTTTTGTTAAAAAGTCCTATCTTTTGGATAAAAATTGAACTCTTTTTTTTTGTAAAAAATTCATAATTTTAGTTAATACTATCCAAAATTGATATATCTTATTACAAATTTTTTTTTGAGCAAAAATTTCACTCATTCTTTGAAAATTCCTTTCATTTTGATTAAGAAATAATTTTTTAAATGACAATTTAATCATCTTATTTTCTGTCAAAAATTAATTTTTTAATAAAAGTTTATATTTTGTGAATAAAAATTTTACTAAAAAATTCGCTTTCAAAGAAATAGATGAATTTTCTACTAAACAGGAAACAATTTTCAACCTGAAATGCAATAGTTTAATTTTCAGTTAAAAATTAATTTACAACAATAAAGCTACTTTTTTAACAAAATAGTAAATTTTTCAACCAAAGAGATGAATTTTCATTTTGTATGAATAATTTTTAAACAAATAGTTAAATTTTTAACTAAAAGCATGGATTTTTAATTACACAAGTTAATTTTTTACCAAAAATATGTTTTTTTTAAGCCAAAAAGACCATTTTTCTACAAAAAAACCTCATTTTTAAACAAAAGCAATTTTCAACCAAATAGTTCAGCTATTAAATTGATAGTTGGACTTTCAAACCAGAAAGATGAATTTTCAACAAATAGTTGAATTTTCAATCTAAAAGGAAAAAATGTCAACAAAAATGTTGAAATTTCAAGCTAAAAAGTATAATTAAAAAAAAACATTTGTCTTTTAAATGTAAAAAAATGAATTTTCAACGAAAAAAAATCATTTTCGACGAATAAAGATGAATTTTCAACTAATTGAATCAGTGGAATTTTTAACAAACAAAAAATTACTTTTTAACGAAATATTAAAATTTTCAACCAAAAAGAAGAATTTTCATTTTATATGCATAATTTTTAAAGAAATATTAAAATTTTCAACTAAAAACATTAATTCCGAACTATGAAAATTAATTTTCTAACGAAAAAAATTTATTTTCAACAAAGCTGAAGATTTAAAAAAAAACTAATTCACTTTAATTTACTTTTAAACTAATAACTGAACCAGCAGAAATTTCAAGCAAAGAGACAAATTTTCAACAAAAAAGTTGTATTTCTATTTTCAAGCCAAAAAAACGACTTTTTTCAAAACATTTTAATTTTTAACCTAAAAATATTGATTTTCAACATGAAGGTTAGTTATTAACCAAATAGTTGAATTTTTTGTTAAACTGTTTAAATTTCAAACCAAAAAGAGGAACTGTCTATAAAATAGTTGTATTTTCAACCAAAGAAAATGGAAAATTTGTTATTTTTTTAACTAATTAATAAATAATTTCATTTTATTGTTTTTTTAAGTCTAAAATAAATATATTTTGTTTTAATATTTATTTTTATTTGCAAATTTCGAAAAAAAATATCTCAAGCTCTGCTAGGATCCGAACCCTGTTCTTTTATATTTCCGGTGTAATGCTCTTACCAAATAAATATTGATTTTGAACCAGTAGACAAAAAATCAAACTGAAATCAAATTATTTATTTATTATTTGATATTTAATATTCGATACTATAACCAAAATTATTTCAGTTTTAAAACAAAAAAATTAAAACAATAAAAAAAGACCAATTTTTAACAAAACAGTTACATTTTTTAACAAAACAAATTAATTTTCCAACAAAATGTCAAAATTTTAAAAATACAAAGAAAGATTTTTCAGTCAAGAAAGAAAAAAGTTAAACAAATTGTAGAATTTTTAAATCAAAAAGGCTAATTTTCAACAAAATGGTTGAACTTTCGACAAAAAATTTCATTTTTTATAAAATAGTTAAATTTTTAAACAAAGATATTAATCTTTAACTGAAAATATGAATTTTTTTACAAAGTACTTCAGCTTTGAACTAAGTGATTGAATTTTAAACACAAAAATATAATTTTTTAACGAACAAGTTATTTTTTATTAAAATAAATAAATTTTCTACCAAAGAGGAAAAACTGAACCATAAATATAATAGTAGACAGAAAAAAAATTTAACAAAAAAGATGTATTTTTAAGGAAGAATGATTTTGTAGTCAATATAAATAAAATTTTTAACCAATTTGTTTAATTTTCACATCGAAAATATGCATTTTAAATAATGAAGTTAGTATTTAGCCAAATATTTTGTTGATTGGCAAAAAGTAATTTTCCACTTTTCTTTTAAATAATAAATTTAAAAAAAAAATTATTTTAGAAAAAAGATTCGTATCAAAATAAACAAACTAAGCAAAATAAAATAAACAGCATTTTTTAAATATGTGAAATAAACATCTAGCACTTATATTGATTCGAAAAAGGTAAAAATGAAAAGTAGAGTTCAATATTTTATAGTTCATGATTTTTAAAATCAGTTAAAAATCTCGCCCTTTCAATAAAATAGTTCATTTTCAACTGAAAATAAAATTATTCAATTTAAAGTTAAAAATAATATTAAAAAAAGGAATTTGAACAATCTTTAACAAAAGAAATTAATTTTCAACCAAGAAGATTAATTTTTTTACAACAAAGACGAATTTCGGTAATATAGTAAATTTTTAACCAAAGAAATTATTTTCCAACTAAAATTATGAATCTTAACAAAAATCTACAAAAATCCTTGAATTTTTAACTTAAAAATTCGAATCTTTAGTAAAATAGTTTAATTTTTAACAAAAAAGGATTAATTAAAAAAAATTTATTTTCAACAAAGTTGAAGATTAAAAAAAACTAATTCACTTTAATTAACTTTTAAACTAATAACTGAGCAAGCAGTAATTTCAAGCAAAAGAGACAAATTTTCAACAAAAAAGTTGTATTTCTATTTTCAAGCCAAAAAACGACTTTTGTTCAAAACAGTTTAATTTTTAACCTGAAAATATTAATTTTCAACATGAAGGTTAATTATTAACCAAATAGTCGAATTTTTTGTCACACTGTTGAAATTTCAAACCAAAAAGAGGAACTGTCTATAAAACAGTTAGATTTTCAACCAAAGAAAATGGAAAATTTGTTATTTTTTAAAACTAATTAATAAATAATTTCATTTTATTGTTTTTTTAAAGTCTAAAATAAATATCTATTTTTTTAAATTTATTTTTATTTCCAAATTTCGAAAAAAAATATCTCAAGCTCTGCTAGGATCCGAACCCTTTTCTTTTATATTGCCGGTCTGATGCTCTTACCAACTAAATAATAATTACAATTTATATGGTCAAAAATTCTTCATTTCAAAAATTTCTTACCTTTACGCAAAAATATTTGATACTTTAGCCAACAAATATGTCAATTAAAAAAAAAAAAATTAATAAAAAAATACCAAGTTTTAACAAATAATATAGTTAAATACTCAAAAAGAATAGATTAATTTTTAACAAAACGGTTACATTTTTAAACAAAAAAAATTAATTTTCCAAACAAAAAGTCCAAATTTATAAAATACAAAGAAAGATTTTTCAGTGAAGAAAGAAAAAAATGAACCAAATTGTAGAATTTTTAAATCAAAAAGGCAAATTTTCAACAAAACGGTTAAACTTTCGACAAAAAGTGAGTTTTGTATAAAACGAATGAACATGATTTTTTAACGAAAAAGTTATTTTTTAATCAAATAAATAAATTTTCTACCAAAGAAAAAACTGAACCATAAATATAATAGTAGACAGAAAAAAAATTTAACAAAAAGATGCATTTTTAATGATGAAAGATTTTTTAGTCAATATATATATTAAATTAGAGTTTTAACCAATTTGTTGAATTTTCAACTCGAAAATATGCATTTTAAATAATAAAGTTTGTATTTTTCCACTTTTTATAAATAATACTTTTTTGAAAATTATTTTAGAAAAAAAACTTGTATCAAAATAAGAAAATTAATCAAAATAAAATGAGCAGCATTTTTTAAATATGTAAAATAAACATCTAGCACTTATATTGAATTGAAAAAGGTAAAAATGAAAAGTAGAGTTCAGTATTATATAGTTCATGATTTTTTAAATCAGTTAAAAAACTAGCCCTTTCAATAAAATAGTACATTTTCAACTGAAAATAAAATTATTCAATTTAAAGTTAAAAATCATATTAAAAAAAAAGAATATGAACAACGCTGTCAAATTTTTAACCAAAAATATTAATTTTTTACCATAAAGACGAATTTCCAATAAAACAGTTAATTTTTAACAAAAGAAATTAATTTTAAACTAAAATTGTAAATCTTCAATAAAAAAGTCTAGAAAAATTCTTGAATTTTTAACTAAAAAATTCGAATCTTTAACAAAATAGTTTAATTTTTAACAAAAAAGGATTAATTTTTAACAAATTTGTTGAATTTTTGATAAAATATTAAAGTTTTCAACCGAATCATGGAATTTTCAACCCAACAAAAAGAAGAATCCTCAGCCAAAAAGATAGCAGTAGACTTTTAAATCGAAAAGAATTGAATTTTAAAATAGATGCATGAAGAAGCATTAACATGCAGGAAGTAAAACCGCGAAGATATGATGTGACTGTGAATGAGGTAGAAATCTGAAAGTTAATTTTTAACCAAATAGTTAAAGTTTTTATGAAGCTGTTGAATTTTCAAGCGAAAAAATTCATTTTTAAAAAAGCAGTTGATTTTTAAACCGAATAGTTAAATTTTTAATCAAACTGTTTAAATTTCAAGCCAAAAAGATAAATTTATTCCCAAACAATTTCAATCTAATTGTTGTTGTTGACAATTAATTTTTTTTTGTTAAAAATTAATTTGTTTAGTCGAAAATAATTTTCTTGATTAAAAATCATTTTTTTTGTTTTAAAGATAATTTTTTTTGGTTGAGAATTGGTTTCTAAATATTAAAAGACTGTTCTAATTTCTGTTAAAAATGTATATTTTGTGGTTAAAAATTAATTTCTGTTGAAAGAAATTTAATCTCTTTGGTTAAAAAATGAACTATTTTTCATTGAAAGTTAATTCTTTCTAATTTAAAAGTCTGCTACTATATTTTGTTTGATAATTCATTATTTTGGTTACATATTTAATTATGCTTTTGCAAATTTAACTATTTTCTTTTTTTTTTCTTTCTTTGTTTAAAAACCTTTTTCGTTAAAAATGTAACTGCTTTTTTGAAAAATCGCTTTTTTTGGTTGTAAAATATTTTCTGAAACTAAAATTTTGCAATTTTATTTTCAATGAAAAATTAACTTTCTTATTGAAAGCTTATATATTTTTTAAATCAAAATGCAGTGTTTTATCCAAAATTCAATTTGTTTGCATTGGAAATTCCCCTTTTTTGGTATACATTTTTTTTTAATTCATCAATTTAGTTAAAAATTCATTTCTTGGGTCAAAAATTTATCCTTTTGCCGAAAATTCGTCTTTTTAGTGAAAAATGAATCTTTTTAGTTAAAAATTTAACTACTTTATTTAAAACCCGTGTTTTTGTTTGAAAAATAACGAAAAATAATGATTAGACGAGTTTTCGATAAAATATTAAATTTTTACGAATTTTAAATTAAAATTATAAATCTTCAACCAAAAAAAGAATGTCTACCAAAATAGTTCAATTTTCAACCCAAAAATACAAATTTTCAATAAAAGACTGCATTTTCATCCCAAAAACATAAACTTCCAATAGAAAAATTAATATTCAATCAAAAATAAAATTGTAAAATTTTAAGTTTAAATCAATATTTTTCAACCAAATTAAACGTATTTTCAAAAGATTAATATATACTTTTAACCAAATAAATGAATATTTAACTAAAATAATGAATCTTTAACAAAAAAAAAGAAAGAAAGAAAATTTGACGGCTGTATAGGACTTTTAAAATTAAAGATCAAACCATCGACAACTGAAATTTATTTATTGTGAATTCTCTTTTGTTAAAGCTCCTTCGTCTTTTAGAAACACATTCTCATCTCGTATCTTGTAAAAGAAAGTTAAAAGCGAATTTTGAAGTCTAATTTAAAAACAATTATGTTACCCAAAATTGTATTGTACCTTGTATCTGTTTGTTAACAAACTTAACTTGTTAATAATGTCATTTTTCGTGATTAAAAGAAAAATTTGGGGTCTTATCAGGCAAAGATTAGATTCGGTGAACAACTTTTGTGCATTAATTGTTTTCAAAGTTGTGTCATTTTTCCAAAAATTTGAATTATTTTTTTTTAATGTTGTCTTTTACGATTAAAACAAAAATGAAATATCGTCTCAAAAAGTGAGTATTAACAAATTTGCAAATTGTTTCATGCACAATTTTTTTTAATGATATTTTTTCGTATCTTGCATAGTTTGACCATAAAATGGAACTTTGTGATTTTTCATCATGTTTTGTTTTGTGAAAATTTGGAATTTCAATTTTTTACGAAAATTAAAAAATTTTTGTTATCAACGGATAATAACAATCTTAACCAAAAGCATAAAACGTCAAACAAAAGTATACTAGCAGACTTTAAAAAAAAATAATAACTTTCAATCGAAAATAGTTCCAGTTTTAACCAAAGAGATGAAATTTCTACAGAGATAAATTTTTATCAAAAAATACACATTTTTAACAAGAAATGGAATATTTAAATTTCAAGTCAAAAATATTAGTTTTAAAGAACAAAAATTAA
>JAWWLR010000092.1:57075357-57091919 GCA_035041075.1 Acraspis erinacei | reverse complement strand
TGCACGGGGCTGTCCCGGTATATATCATCAGTCACGGACGCATTTATAATGCAATCAAGTGATCTGATGAGAGCAGTATGCCCCCGATATATGGGACAAAGCCTTGTTTTTACCCCATCATTGACGGACTGACTTGCAGTCAAGTGCGTGATGGGGGAACCTACAGCTTAAGGTGGGTTCCAAACCACCAGAATCTCGGTAAAGGTATATGGAAAAATTTCCAGAGGTACCGGCTCCGGGATTGAACCCGGACCATTTAATTAAACCTCGAATCATTTAATTGAACTTCATTTCCAAATAAAATAAGTGCAAGTAAAAGAGTGGGTCGCGCGCGTAGCGCGCGTATGAGCTTCTAGTTAAATGTAAAAGCAATACAAACGACGTACTAACGTATGCAAAACAAAAATTTGAGAAATTTGAATTTCGGTGCGATCACACGAATTTTTTGTTTTCCCCTAGCCGGCCAACCATGAGGGTACAAACGAAACTATTCAATGTCAAAACACTGCAAACGACGTGCAAACGTACGCAGAAAGAAAATGTTCAAAATTTGAATTACAGGGAGTAACACGAAATTTTGATTTTCCCCTAGATGGAAAACCGAGGGGGTGCAAATGAAACCATAAAATGTACAAACACTCCAAACGACGTACAAACGAATGCAAAACGAAAATTTGAGAAATTTGAATTTCGGGGGTATGGCAGGAAATTGTAATTTTCCTCTAGTCGGGCAACCAAGAGGGTTAAAAACGAAAATATTGAATTTAAAAGCAGTACAAACGACGTACTAACGTATGCAAAACGAAAATTTGTGTAATTTGAATTTCGGTGCGATCACACGAATTTTTTATTTTCCCCTAGCCGGTCAACTAAGAGGGTACAAACGAAACTATTCAATGTCCAAAAACTGCAAACGACGTAAAAACGTACGTAAAAAGAAATTTTGCAAAATTTGAATTTCGGAGGGATAACGCGAAATATTGATTTTCCCCTAGCTGGGCAACCAAGAGAGAAAAAATGAAAATATTAAATGTACAAAAAGAAAAAAGAACGTACTAACGTATACAAAAAGAAAATTGAAGAATTTTGAATATCTGGGGGATGACAGGAAATTTGGATTTTCCTCTAGCCGGGCAACCCAGAGGGTAAAAACGACAATATTACATGTAAAAGCAGTACAAACGACGTAATAACGTATGCCAAACAAAAATTTGAGAAACTTCAATTTCGGGGGGATGGCACGAATTTTTTATTTTCCCCTAGCAGGCCAACCAAGAGGGTACAAACGAAAATATTCAATGTACAAAGACTGCAAACGACGTACAAACGTATGAAAAAGAAGATTGGATAAATTTGAATTTCGGGGGAATAACAAGAAACTTTGATTGTTCCCTAGCCGGAAAACCAAGAGGGTACAAGCGAAACTATTAAATGTACAAACGCTGCAAGCGACGTGCAAACGAATGCAAGAAGAAAATGTGAGAAATTTGAATTTTCGGGGAATAACACGAAATTTTGATATTCCCCTAGCCAGACAACCAAAAGGGTACACACGAAAATATTAAATGTACAAACAGTATAAACTACGTACAAACGTATACATAAAAAAGTTTGAGAAATTTGAATATCTTGGGGATGACACGAAATTTTGATTTTCCGCTAGCCAGGCAACTGAGAGGGTGCAAATGAAAATATTAAATGTACAGACACTGCAAACGAAATAGAATATTTGCAAAATTATAATTACGGGGGGATGACACAAAATTTTTATTTCCCCTAGCCGGGCAATCGAGACAGTGCAAACGAAAATATTAAATGTACAAACAGTGCAAATGACGTACAAACGTATGCGACAAGAAAATTTAAGAATTTTTAATATCCGGGGGATGACACGAAATTTTGATTATCCCCTAGCTCGGCAACCAATTGGGTACAAACGAAAGTATTAAATTCACAAACAGTGCAAGCGACGTACAAACGTATGCGACAAGAAAATTTGAGAATTTTTAATTTCCGGGGGATGACACGAAATTTTGATTTTCCCCTAGCTGGGCAACCAAGAAGGTAAAAACGAAAATATTGAATGTACAAACTGTATAAACGACGTACGAAGGTATGCAAAAAGAAAATTTGAGAATTTTTAATGTCCGGGGAATAACAAAAAAAATTTTGAATTTCCCCTAGCAGGGCAACTATGAGGCTAGAAAAGAAAATATTAAATTTACGAACTGTATAAACGACGTACAAACGCATGCAGACAAAAATTTGAGAAATTTGAATATCTTGGGGATGACACGAAATTTTGATTTCCCCCTAGCCGGGCAACCTAGAGGGTGTAAACGAAAACATTAAATGTACAAACACTGCAAACGAAATAGAATATTTGCAAAATTAGAATTACGTGGGGATAACACCTAATTTTTAGTTTCCCCTAGCCGGAAAACCAAGAGGGTACAAATGAAAATATTAACTGTACAAAAAGTGCAAACAACGCACAAACGTATGCAAAAATAAAATTTGAGAATTTTATTATATGGGGGATGACAGGACATTTTGATTTTACTCTAGCCAGGCAACCAAGTGGGTGAAAACTAAACAATTAAATGTAAAAGCAGTAAAAACGGCTTACTAATATATGCAAAAAGAAAAATTGAGAAATTTAAATTTTGGGGGAATAACACGAAATTTCGATTTTCCCCTAGCCAGACAACCAAAAGGGTACACACGAAAATATTCAATGTACAAACAGTATAAACTACGTACAAACGTATGCATAAAAAAGTTTGAGAAGTTTGAATGTCGGGGGGGGGGGGATATTGATTAGCCCCTAGCCGTCCAACCACGAAGGTACACAAGAAAATATTAAATGTACAAACATTATAAACGACGTACAAAGGTATGCAAAAAGAAAATTTGAGAATTTTTAATATCCGGGGGAAGACACGAAATTTTTATTTTCCCCTTGCCAGACAACCAAGAGGGTACACACGAAAATATTAAATGTACCAACAGTATAAAGGACGTACAAAGGTATGCAGAAAGAAAATTTGAGAAATTTACACTTCGGGGGTTGCGTGAAGTTAGCTCCCCGAAATCAATTTCGCGCCTAATTTCGTAACCAGGAGGATACAAACGAAAATATTGGATGTACAAACAGTACAAACGACGTACAAACGTATGTAAAAGGAAACATTTTTTAAATTTGAAATTCGGGGGGCCAACTTCACGGGGGTTAAAAATAGAACGTGATGTTATGAACCAAACGATAGACTTGACTCAAGTCAGGCCCTACACTGAGAAACAGTTAGCGCGCATATTGCTGGCTTTAACCGTACTGATTAGAGCGGAATTTTTTTCGGTAAGCGCAGTTTCTATTCTATCAATACAGGAAAGACAACGGTTTCTACCGAAATTATTAAGTTCCTCACCGTACTTTCTACGGTGAATAACTTTCGTCAGTTTGACAGTTAAAATTTCTGTTATCGACAGGATTTCTTACGTCGGGCCACCGTAGTGTGTCCGTTTTCGTTCACCGGACTGAGTACGGTGGTGGAATGGCTGAATCTTTGCGGAGAATATCCGTATCACGTCGTTCGATTGGCCGTCACAGATTCAGTCAGTCAGAATGCTCAAAGCCGCGATAGCAGCTCTTCGGCAGGTCTCATTTTATCCACGGCTTTGGTGACAACAGAGGATATATAATGTTTCGTCAATTTTTATTGTAATTCTAGTAATTCGGCCAACTTTTTAAACTGTTGTCGAATTAGGAAATTTCATTATAATAGCTTCGAAATACATATATTTTATATCTAGTTGAAATGTGGAAACGATATTACTTAACCTATTAACATTTTTTCCCCTTTGTTTGAAAATTTTCAAAATGTTGAAAAACATATAACTTTTTACATTTTTATTTAAATTAAAAATGTCATTAGGAGAATTTGCAAAATCTTTTTGTCATGTACCAGAAAATCTGACAAAACTTTCTAAACCTCATAAAAAAATGTCTTCCAATTTTTAAAAGGCTCTAAATTTTTAAATTTGTGTCTAATCGAAAAATTTAACTGAGATCGTTTCTAAATATATTTTATATCTAGTGAAAAATTTAAATGAAATTTCCTAATCTATAAGAAAAATCCTTCAAAAGTTAGCGTGGCTAAAACATTCAGGTAACCAGACATACAGACAGGCATACAGACAGACTGACACCAAACAAAATTTTATGATTTTCAGAGACTGAGAGTGCCGAAATGTAAAGATCCGTTAAAAACCAGAGATAGAAAATTTGGACGATTACATTACACTCTCATGAATGAGAATCTAAAAATATCCAATCTAGTTGAAAAACAAAAAAAAAACACTTATTTTTGTGATTTTGAGATTAGTGGATCAAAATTCAGAATTTTTATAATTGCGGCAAATGGCAGCTCTTATTACGGGAAACAAGCAGAACTAGTACGGAGAGCCCGGGCAGAGATTTAGATTATTCACAACAATCAGTCCGGTGAACGAAACCAGACCTATGACGGTCGCCCAGCGTAAACATTGACGTTTGCAACAGTAATAGCAGCTGTCATGTTTCCTGCTGCTATCCGCTGCAATGAGCGAGGTGGAACTCGCTGTGACTACTGTATAAACAGTGAAGAGTCAGCTAATTAAAAAATTATTTTTTTCCACCGCAACCAGTACGGTTAGATTTTCTCAGTGTACCGACCCAAAAACCAAATGCGAATGACAAACTTCTGTCACAATTTCGCTACAAAATATGAAAAGCAGGTTGATTATGAGTTAATGATGTTATTCATCGTTAAGAAGATTTTATTTTAAGACAAAATGAACTGTAACTCATTATTAAATGGAAGAATTTGCTTAATTTTCCTTTTTGATTACGGTGATTACCACGTAATTGATTTCAGAATTTCCCTAAGGGTAATGAGGAGTTACCAATATGTTTCCTTTGATATCTGGTAATTAAAGTTAACCCTTTATATATACGTGTGTGTGTGTGTGTGTGTGTGTTAAGGCAATCTGTAAGGGCTTACAAATTAATAGTAGTACTAGACCGGTATAGGAGCCATGTATTAATGAGGTATGACTAGACTGTTCTTCCCTTTTCCTACGTAAATCATATTATTGTTTTTCTAGTTTTTCCAGGTTTTTGTCTCCTTCTTTGTAGTATGGCAGGCTTACATCCTTCTATGAAGTTTTTGTGGTTGAGCCTGTTATCTGGGATGATTTATGGTCTTGTTTTAATGTTCATGATAATTTGGAAAGGTCCAGACGAACGCGTGGTTCATAGATGGTTATAATTTGTTCGCGAACAGGTTCCAATCCTGGGAAGGTTACCATAGCTGTTTTCAAATTGCAGCCTAGTTCAATTTTTATCAATGCCAAGCCTTGGATATTAATATGACCAGGGGTTTCCGCAGAACAGTGCCGTTCGGCATCAATTGCATTAGGCGTTGAACATATCCAACCACTTAGAGATGGAATGATCTACGAGTAAGGCTGCTGTTCGAAAGACACCTGCATGTCGCATAACCGAAAGGTTTGTAAGGATGGATTGAGCAACAGTTGAGCCTTACAGTATGAGCGGCCGTCTCATAAATGGGGAACCTGCCTGGGCATTAAAAGGTAACTGTTCATCCATCTACATAAGGCATCCTTAACCTGAGTAATTATTATGGACGTTCGCTCAGCCTCTTCCATGATTAGATATGCGAACTTTGTTCGCACATCCCAACAAGGGAGTGGTCCTTCGGACTGGCATGTTTTTTGGTAAATGCGAGCAGCTATTTGTACTTTAATAATATGGCAGCTCGTGGATCTCTCTTTCTCTCTCTCTCTATGTCTCTTCTTATATGCTCAGGGATTTCCAGCTTATTCTGCATATTGTAGTCCTGGATTAGCTGCTTATAGTCTTCCTTTAGTTTAGGTGGGCAATAGATTGGTTGCTAAATTGTACATTTAAGTATATAGTAACGGTATTTCAAGTATCTAATATTATTCCTAACAATAAATTACCAAGAGTTTATCGGAATGCTTTGTAAACCGCGTACCATTCCCGGCTTCAAGGATTACATTATGATTTTTCGTGAAGCCCACGATGGTATAGGTTTCCGTAGCTCGTTTCTCGAACTTATTTTTACGCGCATTCTTGAATATTATTACCCTATCATCAAAGACTGCGTTTAGGGGACGTGCCTTTTCATCATAACGTAGTTTCGAGCATTCTTTTATTTGAACGATTTTTCTAGCGGCGATCTTTTGAATTTCGTGGATTCGAATAACCAAGTCACGCAGATATAATCCGTGCGTTTCCAATTTATTGACAACTGGAAAGGAGCTAGGTATTCGCGCAACGCTTCCGTAGAGCAATTCGAAAGGAGTAAAATTCGTGGAATAATGTTTTATATAATCTGTGAGGACTATGTGACTGTGATGCATGTAAATTTGGTATAGGCTACACATAGCACTACACATATTTTTGATAAATTACCCTGCGTGGTGAGGATATGCCCATTACCGTTGGGTGTCGTAGCAAGCTTTCCCATGGTATCGAGTGATATATTATCTAACACTCCTATATGAGTGTCAGTGATAACAATGGGTTCTCGAGTACGTGCTCTTATAAATTTATTCTCGAGACAGCCGTGACATCCGCATACATAAGTTAAACAGTGGGGTACCACCCAGGAATTTGTTCGACAGCAACTCCATCATCTTGTTTTGTGGTCTGTTACCTAGTAAATCACTGAAATTTGCCATACGACATGTTCCAGAGTGGTCACTTTCTAATGCCATTCTCAGATTTGGTAGGTCTGCCGATACTTCTCTCCAGTCCACAGGATCGAAATGATGTTGCTTGATCTCAATGGAGTACACTCTATACTTCCCCGACGGAGTAACTACTATCTGACCCTTTTTTAGTCTTTTCTCCTATAATTCCTGTGGATTAAGACGCTCGGTTGCAATAAGCAACTTAAACACGGTGTTGGCAGGTTCTTAGACCTCGGTCTATGTCAAGAATATTTCTTGGAATAGCGGTTTCCGTGTGTGCCATGGACTCGTCATTATGAACGGTTTCTACTCTCATTTCCATGGCCATCAAATTCTTTTTCGGAGCCTTTGTCTTGTTAGCTGTGGAAATCTTATCGTCCTTTTCAGATATTTCTGGAATAGGCCTTGCGAATGGTGTAGGCAATGTCTGAGAAGCTTGAAATAGCGATCTTCGAGATGGTTGTTGTCCGATTATAGGAGATTCTACATCGGCAGGTTCATTCTTAAATCGCACGGTACCATTTGTTTGGTTAGTTTCTGGAGCAGACTTGTATGGTTTCCAAATGTGTTCTTTGGTTAAGGTGTTCCTTAAATGATTTCAAGAATCTGGTTACTCTTTCTGGAAGTGGATCAACTGTTTCTGTACAAGGGTCAAACGTAACAAGTGATCTTAATCTTCTTCGCCTTCAGAAAGTGCTGTAATATGTACCTGCACAGGATCAATAGCAGAAGGTTGATCCAAACTTTCTTCATCCCAAAAATAGGATTGGTGATCCTTAAGGGACTGATCAAATCTCTCTATCGAGTTTCGTACCTTAGCACGAATTTGTGAAAAGCGAGATTCGTGGGACGATGTACTGAACTTGGTGTTTCCATCTTTGTCTTAGCTATCGTCGTCGCTATTGGTGCATTTAGGACTCACATCGACAATCTTCGTAGCGAATGGTCCTTTTGATTCCTTTACCATGTCCTTTTGGAACGTTTTGCTTTTAGGGTGCTCCATATAATCTTTCTTTAACCCTGCCCGATCAAGTTGGTCCGCTGCTTCATTGCCTACGACCCTTTTATGACCTGGGACATCGAAGCCACTGGGTATATATATATACACTGCCATGGGCTTATCGCATAGGCTAAGAAACCAAGGATTTGGAAAATAGGGTGTCTTCTCCTTCAGATGAGGTGTCATCGGGCGAGGAGTTCTCGTAACTGTTTTTCCTTAACCTTGGTACTCGAGATACTTGGGTTGCGGTGGGGAACGGATTTTAGCACGGTTGGTTTTCTTGAGACCTTACTAAGCACTCTCTTCATGGGGACAGCCATTTGTGTGCGTACCGTTCACTGGGTTGTGGATTCCGAATCGGCAACTAACTCCTTATTGGTCGAATGAGGAATTTAGGTAACCTGCGATCGTGTGACGCAGCTTGTGTAAGGCTTTACATGAGGGATTGTCCTTGCGGTGCCCTCTTGCACCTTGATTTTGTTTGTTGACGATTTCAACGGTAAGGCTCGGTATAACTTCCTCTTTCTTCCCCTGGTTTGAATTACTGGAAGCGTCAATCGCAGCTTCGCTTGTACAGTTACACTTCTCTTTATTGTCACTGGGTGACTGTGTTCGTGATTTTATTACCTTATCTCTAGTCTGTCCACGCCTGATCTGACGAAGATGTTCTTCTACTCCTACTGGATTTTTCGATAAGGCTTCCATAGGATGAACTACTTTCCGTACAGATATAGTCGGAATTAGTGACGGAGTGTAGCACGGCCAGGCACTCCCTCTCCGTGGTTTCAAACCTTAGCTCCACGTTGCTCATTATTTTTGAGAAATATGCCACCGGCATGTCCTCTTTAGCATACTCTTGGGTTAGTACGGCCCCAATGGCAAACTCTGACGCATCGATAGTTAGATAGTATAAGATAGATATTATCTCACGTATTCAAAATGGCCTCTTTGTGCGGCGAAAGTGGTTTTGGCTCTGCCGTCGGGATGAGTCTCGATCTGATGATATCCACTAGCAAGGTCAAACACTGAAAACTACTGGGCATTTCCCAATTGGTCGAGGATATCTGTAGTGTTCGTTAATGGGTATACATCCCCTATTACCTTAATATTTAATGCCCCATATTCGATTACTACCCTAAATTTCTTCTCCACAGAACCGTCGTCTTATTTGGAATAATGATGACTAGTGAGCTATAAGGTGACTTGAATTGTGATATTATGCCACTGTTCTTGCCTGTTAACGATAGAACTTCGTCATTCACATGGAATATATCGGGATACTCCTTGACCCATCCTAGGACGACATCTCTTTCTGGTCCATTTCGATCCGATACATGGAGACTCTTAAAGACCCGTTCTTCTCTTAAAAATTGTGATTTTTCAAGAGCATTATTTTCTTCGTTGCATGATTCCGAATTTTCGGAATCCTTCCCTCGGAATTCACAGTATTCGAAGGGAATAAGTTCATGTAACCATCACTGTTCCATGAGCCTTCATTAATTCCTCTGTTATGCCAGACGCATGGAAGGGCTCATCACCTACGGCGAAGTCTGGCATAAGTTCGAGGAACTTTAACAAATTTACATTAGATTCTGGGTCTACGAAGAGGGAAGCCGTTCCTTTTCGGAATTCTGTACCCTTTATAGGACGACCTGGGAGTACTCTTTTCGGAAGATTCTTTGGGGTCCTGCAAAATTCGGACCGTTATGGTACGCACTTTTAGCCTGGGACTCATCTTGGTGTTCGAAAGCTGAGTCTGGGAGTAGTCTAAAGACGCCGGTTTTGGCTAGAAAGGTCTCGATCCACAAAGACTGGGTGGTTCTGGCCATTGAGGATTCGTGTTTGCTCCTTTTACATGAGGTATATGAGGCGGATACTGCAGGGGAACGGATAGCCGTAGTTAAAAGGATATACTGGTGGGAATTTGTGGGGATTTGTATCCTGTTGGACAAGTTTCTGTTGGATTAGGATAAGGTTTCTCAGAGCCAGGAGGGTTATGAATCCTCGCAGTGGATAATATGGACTTCTGCTCTAGCTTGTGACAACGCAGAATATTGTCGAGCTCCTCCATTTCCAATTCCCTATAACTTTCTCTAAAATATTTTGATAAACGCAAGTTCAGTCTAGTTGGAAACATATACCGAAGCAATAGCCACATCCTGAAGGAATTCCTGTAATGGGGGTGATTTATTCACAGGAGCTTTTGTTTGATGACCGTTGCTCTTTTTAGGGCCATCGTACGAACCTGACATCTTGCGATTGTTACGTTCCATCTACTAACAATATTAATATTCCTAACCTTGGTTATCCGAACCTCCTATGGAAATGGGGTGATGACAAAAACGAGATTTTTTAGGGTTGGCGTTATTTTCTTTAGAAAGGATTCACCGCCCCTGAATATCTTTGTTGGGAAAGTAGGCAGTACCTGCAACGTCGGCCCGTAATAAGGCACACCGACTTAAGGTTCTATAATTTTCTTATCTAAGAAGGAAAACGGTGGAAAACAAAAGCGCTTTGTTTGTTTAAATATTACTAGACACTATATGTTCATTTAGCACAGTGATAAGTAGCGATATTTAGCGCGTAGGAATGCCAATAAGCTCTTTTTCGCTCTCAGTACAGGGTTCAGTTCACCCTGAGGGTATCGTTTTAATGTTGCGTAACCAAAAATCACTCCAAAGAAAATACGATTGCCGCGAACCAAAAAAAGACTGTTAATGGCATCATGCTGCCAATTCCAGAAATGTGGTCCCCTCTCCATATAGTTCGTTCTCTCTCGCTCTCTCTCGCATTCTCGTCCAGAATTCGAAGGATCCTAACAAGTTCAACTGCTTTCAAAGAAAAACTCCAGGATAAGGGCACAAGGGAATACAATTTTAGTCGAAGGCCGTAATTGTATTTTCTACAATAAAGTAATTTCCTCTACTACGCTCTCGGCATTCGCTGCCTGTTCTAAAGCCTCTTTCAAATACAAATCAATCAAGCTTACTTCGATATCATTAGTCCCTGCCTCTATTTCTCGTTTTTGCTCAACAGGGGTTCGCACCGTGGATTTAATCGCGAGAATCGTAAGCCATGTTTTAAATGGCTTTACCACGTTATTGAAGATGACTGAGCTGGCTGGAATAATCGTTGCTTTAAATTGATGAAACTTTTTTTGCCCGCTTTTCCCTGTTTGTTGATTTTGTTAGGGGAAGTTTTATAGGAATTTTTTTGCGTTAGTATAATGAAATTAGCGGGAACTCGAAACGCTGTATTGCCCGCCCAAAGTAGCGCGAGAGAGTTTCCAAAGATTTTTGAGTAATAACTTCTATTATTCAAAGATCTCGCCACCTGTCCCAATATCCCGCTTACTCTAGGGTGGCCTACAGTGGAGGTTTCGACTGTCCGTTAGGCTTATCTATTCTCCTCGCATTCCCATTTTAATGATCTTCCAGTAGCCATTTAAATCAATTTAAGATTTGTTTCTAGTCTCATATTACAGCAATGAAATTAGGACAATTAGTTTTTTTATTTTCTCTACGAAATTCAAAATTAAAGAAACAAACTGAAAATTATTCAGGCGCCGGCCCAAAGACTTGCCACCTGAACCTTAGGGAAGGTTACGACTGGCCGCTAGGCTTGGCTAGACTCCCTGCATTTCATGTTGATTGAGTTAATTTTCATTTAATATAAAAATGGAAGAAATGTCTTCTAAGTTTATTTAGTAAATAAAAGCAGAGGAGTTTCCTTCATTTATCTATAAACCTATATTCATTTAATTTTTATTTTATACAAAACGAAATAAATCACCTGAAAAAATTCAAGTGCTGGCCCTTAGGCTTGCATCTTAAACTTTAATGGATGTTTCGACTGGCTGTGAGGATTGTCTAGACTACCTGCATACGCGTAATTTAAATTATTTAAAAAAGAGTAAACATTTAATTTAAATCAATAATTGTCCTTAAATACTATCACTGGGCACTCGCGTTGAGTCTCTCAATTATTCGGATGATAAGAAGGCTAGGAATTTGTATGAGTCTGTCTGGCTCTTTAGCATACTGTTCTTATGAATGCTACAGTATTTCCACGGGAGGTGCACCCACATTGGTCGAGACCATTCATACTATCAATTGGGTAGGCTGTGAGGATAAGCGATCGAAGAGAATGTTTTGATTGCCTACTCTCCACAGTTCCTGCCGTAACATTTATTAGTAATATTTTTTAATCTATTTATTTAGTATTATTTATATAAAACGCACCTTTTAGATTCGAGAATATTCTTCTTTGATTTGATGCTTTTGAACTACAACTGAAGAAAATGTGTCTTCTATAGTGCAAAAGTAATAAAAATATTACTAAAAAATTTTAATAGTGTAGGAATAGATACGAGAATGTTTGATATTAATCATACGTTTTTTAGAAGTAAACGGTTTCACTGAAGATTAAATTTTATTGCAAAAGCGCAAAATATTCAATTGCAGAATGTTTAAAAATTATCAAACTCACGACATGAAGATAGATTAGGAATTTATGAAGCACTTACAAAAGAAAAAACATACAACTTTGCGAATTTTCATAAAAAATTTGAAATTCACATTTTGCTGGCACCAAAAATAATGCAAAATGAAAAATTCCGTTTTTCGGCCAAACTATAGGTTATCAATATATTTTTATAATACTTTTAGTTTTATTTAAAAAAACAAACTTTAAAAATGAAGCAAATTGAATTTTTGGACCAACAATACAAGCAATGAAACAAACAATTAGCCAAAACTTATTTTTCCAAAAAGTAGTTACAAATTTATTATTCATTATTTTTTACAGGATGCGTAGGTTTTCTTTTAATTGTGACAATCACCAATAAAAATCAAAAATAAAATAAGTTTTTGGTAAAATGACGTAGGGTGGGAAAAAAGTTAAGTCACAAAAGTTGGACATTTAAAAAGTATATATAAAGGACCCGCAAGGACATTTGTTCAGGATGCCGAGACAAGTAACATATCAAAAATGCAGTCAAATAACCGAAACCACTCTTCCAATAGGCGTGTTACAGGGTCCTTGGTTTTTAATCGTTTTTTGATGAAACGCTCAGTTTTTGTTTTAATCGGAAAAAATTAAACTTTACATTAAATTTGTGTATAAACGACACAAGCTACGAAAAAAGTCTCAAAAAGAGAATACCTTTCACATACGGGTTTGATATCAGGAATCCAGCAATTTTTATCAAAAATTTTCTTTATTGTTAAAAAAATTCAGGTACTAGGTTTTTGGTGAAAAATCGATGTCTTATAAAAAGTTTGATTATTTGGGTGAGAATTAACATTTTTTGGAAGGAGCAACATTTTACCTGGCCAAATTTTAGACAAATTTTTCTAATTTTTGGTACTGGTTTGTTTCTTAAGAATACTCTTAAATTTCCAAATAAATTATAATTATATAAGCATTTACTTTTGTTTAAATGTTTCATTTTTTTCATTTTTTGAAAAATTGAAATATTTTTATCTACTAGTTTGTTTTATAAGAATACTTCTGAATGTTTTCAGACCCCCTGAATCCGAAAAACAGGTTTCTACGAATTTGTCGGTCGGTGCGGCTGTCTGTGTTGCTGCCTGTACGACTGCCTATCTTTGAGGAGAAATATATTTGAAAAAATTAATCTTTTAGACTGGCCTTTGGTACACTTATTTAGTGTCTTAAACTAAAAATCGAGTTCTTTAGTTCGCCATTTTGGATAAAAATTCAAAAAGTGAGCGCATTTTTAATATTTTTGAGAACACTTTTTTTTAATACAAAATTCCCTGGACGGACGTTCACAGTGTTAAAAAAGACGAAAAATTTATCAAAACGTCTTTTAAAAAATCAGCTGATTTATAGCATTACACAAAATTTCAAAAAATACAAGAAAATGAACATTTTAAGTACAATCACGCATGATATGATAAAAAGTCAATATAAGAAAAATGTAGATTTTTGAATGCCCTACAAAAATTTCAAAACAGCTTTTTCAATTTCCTTGAAAAATAAAAGATTCCGTAATAAGATATGGGACTTTAGAATAATGCAAATTTTTTTGTCATTTTTCCTGATCATTAACATTCAAATGCCGGCACTTTAATCATGTAATATTTTTAAGATACGATTTTTCATAAACGGAATCAAACAATATTTCATATACAAAATACATAAAATATATACTTTTTAACAAAACGGTTCAATTTTGAACAAAATAAATGCATTTTTGCAAAGAATTAAAATATAACCAAGAAAGATGTAGTTTCTTTACAAAAAATTAACTTTGCAAAACAAGAAAAAAGAATTTTCAGTAAATAAAGATTTTTTGTTCACGAAAGAAAAAAAAATTACCCCAAATTTTGGAATTTTCATGCCAAAAGACGAATTTTGCGTACAAAAATCGAATTTTTAGCCATAAAAGATAATTTTCAACAAAATAGATAAATTTTCAATCAAGAGATAAACCTCTATTAAAAACAGTATCAACAAAGTAATTTATTTTTTACCCAAGCAGTTGAATTTTCAAGTAGAAAGGACCAGTTTTTAAGAAATTAGTTAAACAATTAACCTAACTGATAATTTTTTTACTGAATATGTCAATTTTCGACAAAAATAGATTTCTCAACATATTTGATTAAACAAAATAGTTAAATCGGCAAGCAAAGATGATTTGTATTTTGACAAAGCATTTGCATTTCCATACATCTCCTAAAATATTTAAAGTTTGAAATTCAAAACAGTTAAATTTAGAACCAAAGTGGGTGACTTTAAAAAAATTAATGAATCTAAAAATCTAAACAAAATTTTAAAAAACACAGTTGCATTTTCATCACGAAAAAAAATTCGAGTTGAATTTTCAACCCAAAAATATGAATTTTAAAGAATTAAGTTTTATATGAAATAGTTTAATTTTCAATACAAAATTTGAGTTTTCGACTAAAAGGATGACTTTTTAAACAAAATTGTGAATTTTCAACAAAACAGTTGCATTTTTATCCCAGAATGATGAAATTTCTACTAACACAAAACGAATTTTTAAACCTAAGGGAGAAGTTTTCAACAAAAAAACTGAATTGTTAACTAAAAAGATTACAGTTGACTTTTTGACACCGAAATATCAATTTGGAAATAGTAAATTTTCTACAAATTAGTTGAATTTTTAACTAGAAAATTTAATTTCCAACCAAAAGGTATGATTTTTTAACAAAATTGTTGAATTTTTAACCAAACCGTTGCATTTTTATCTAAGAAAGACACAGTTTCCCCTTAACTAGATAATAGTTTATAATAAAGAACAAATTTTCCAAAACAAATAGTTGAATTCTTATCCAAAAAAGATTTTGATTTTTTCTTTTCAACATAAAATTATGAGTTTTAAATAATTTTTAACAAACTTGTTTAATTCTCTGCCAAATAGTTGCCTTTTTATCAATAAAAAAAATTTCGTAACAAACAGATGAATTACTGTTTGGAAAAACAAATTCTAAAATTTAGTTCATTTTGCATCTAAAATAGATTCCAGTTGACTATTCAAGATCAAAATATGAATTTTTAACTTTCAAGGAAGATGAATTTTTCAACCAAACAGTTTTATTTTTATCTAAGAAACATAAAAGTTCTCTTACGGGAGATGAATTTTTAACTAAAAAAAATTTCAATGCAATTATTGCATTTGCATCTTGAAAAGTTTCTACCTTGGGCTAGTCATCCCGAAATTCGGGACGACGAGACACTTCGTAAATTGAAAAAAAAGTAATGTTTCTAAAAAATAGTTAAATTTTCAAAAAACAGAGTTTTCAACCAAAAAGTATTATTTTAAAATCAAATTTTTGAGTTTTCAACCAAACAGTTATATTCTTATGCAGGAAAAATGAAATTCCCCGTAAAGCAGTTGATTGAAAAAAAACAATTAAAAAAATAGTTAATGTTTGATCCAAAGAAGATTCCAGTTCACCTTCCAACATCAAAATAATAATTGTAAGCAATGAGCTAATTTTCTTCTAAAGAATCATTTTTACCCAGAACAGATGCAATATTCCTACTAAAAAAATGATCTTTTAAATTAAAAAGATAGTAGTGGAACTAAAATCATGGGAAGCAAAAAAGGATGTGTCCAATCTTTTTTCAAAATATCAATTTGAAATAACAAAAAAAGTTGAAATTCAAACAATGTTGATCGATTTTCTGCAAAATAGTGGAATCCAAATACAGTTGTCCATTTTTTTCTTCAAATTCGTAATTATATAATAAATATAAAAAAAGTTGAAATTCAAACACTGTTGATTGATTTTCTGCAAAATAGTTGATTCCACAGTAGCATTATCCAATTTCTTTTTAATTAATAATTGGAAATAAAAACAAAAGTTAAATTCGAGCAATGTTGATGAATTTTCTCCAAATTAGCTAATTCCTCAATATGTTGATTCAAAATTTTGTTGTTTAATTAATAATTTGATGTAATAAAACATGTTGAATTCATGAAATGAAGATGGACTTTCTGAAAAATGAAACCTCAGTACGGTGACCTACATTTTTGGATTTAAAATTATTCATTTAAAATAACAACAACAAAGTTGAATTAAAGCAATGAAGACTGAATTTCTACAAAATAGTTAAATCCTCAATAGGGTGGTCCAACATTTTTTTCTTGAATTATTAATTTTAAACAAAAAAATTCTTAATTTAAGCAATTAAAATGGATTTTCTGCAAAAAAAAGATTCCTGAATGAGGTTTTCCATAATGTTTTGTTTTAAATTAATAATTGGAAATTCCAAAAAGTATTTAAGT
>JAWWLR010000092.1:56997588-57009878 GCA_035041075.1 Acraspis erinacei | reverse complement strand
ACCCGGCCGGTATTGAAGCTGGGATCCAGACAGTTTACCGTGACGTTTTTAACCGGATTCCCCGACCAGCGTCCGGCTTAAACTGGGGCTATCCGGGCGGGATTCGACCGGATCCCTGATTGGATTCCTACACGGGTATATTCATGCGACTTTACAATTTGAAAAATACAAATATTGTTCTGAAATGTTGGGAAATTGTTCAGAATTTCTAATAAGAGCACGCCTATATTTCCTACTTGAATTCTTATTTTCTTCGAATAATGAAATTTTATTATTTCAATTGTAGCCAGGGCGCTGAGACCCTCTTCTCAGGATATATTACCAGTTTAATAATAAAATTGGAGTACTGAATCAAATTATACGCAAAAAGGTCAACAGACAAACGCCCTTTTTATATATTTTAAACCACTTAACAAAACTTAAATAAATATTAAAATTTTTTAAATTATAAACCCGACGAATATAATATACTCATAAGGGCAATTGGTAGTATCTGACGTCAAGAATGACCGACCACACCCTATGCATTTTGCTACTATTTACTTCTAAGCTAAATAGAATATCAGATTAAAAGTTATTTAAATAGAAGAAAATAAATCAACCCACCTCAGTCTGACCTGTTAAAGCTTTTATTTTGAAATTGCTTTTAACCCATTTTTTTATAAGATCATCATTAAATACAGATAGCTCTTTTTCATTCGCTCTGTGTCTTCACGGATGATGGCTACAAAATAGGCTAAAAACTTTTTTTTTAAACAGACTGCACCATGCTTCTGATATGTGGGTCCCGCCTTCACTGGCCAAGAATATAATTAATAATAAAAGTTGATAAAATTGTAGAAATTGTTGGATTGTAAACTTGGAGAAGTTGAATAAAAAATGGATCTGCGCTCTATTTTAGTGCAAACATAAAGACACGTCCATACTTAACGATTAAGTATAATCTATCTGGTCTTATTTTCAAATAAAAATTATTAGCACCGTTATTATTCGATGCTTACTCTCATAGTTGTGCGGAGAAATTTCGGGCTCGAGAGTGGAAGGTGGAAAAAAGTAAAATTATAACTCAGATCCATTAGCAGGGAAGGGGGGTGCGTTTTAGCATCGACGTACGATTTTTCATCCCCAGGAAAGTGGGAATGGATCGTGAAGTGATCGTGAATTGGTGTTAGTGGCCGAAGTGCTGTCCGAAATTCAGCTACGTTCCATTCTTCGCGCTACTCTACATTCCAGTCAGATCTATAGGCGGCTCGTAACCATATAGAAGTGCAGTAGTAAAGATAAAATAAAAAATAAAATAAAAATAAAAAAATTTGGGGAAAAAGTAAAGCGAAATTTACGGCGCATCGAAACCGACTCGGCGAGTTTCGTCGTCAGACTCGATATATATATATATAGTGCAAAAAGCGCGAAAGGGAGTACACAATTGAGGCCGTTGTTATTTATTGACATGAAAAATGTAGTTTTGTTAATTACAGTTATTTTATGACTGAATATGTCCTAACGAGAAATTTTACTTGGAAGTAATTGAACCTGTTTGGAATTCCCATAAATTGAATATGCTTTAGTTTATAGTTTAATTTAGAGTACGCTCAATTTACGGTTAGAACTAACTGTGCTTGTTTGGAATTTACATAAATTACTATAAAAGTGAACTGCAAGAAAAAGTGGTGAATCCTTAAACTTTCATTGCAGATTCATTGATGTTTAGTGTAGAAAATATTATTCAGACGGGACATTTATTCATCTGTTCATTCCTCAATGAAGAGACTTACTTGAATATTTATTGACACACCTATTATGCAGTAGGTTTCATTATAACATAGTTAAGTGACTCAGGGTTGCTATAAAATTCGAGTTTCGTAATTACATGACTTTCCCTGAGTTTTCCATGTCGGTTATAAATTTTTATATACGTAAAAACAATTTTAACTAAAAAGAATAATAATAATACACATACGTATATTAAAATTTAGAGGTATTGCATTTTCAACAAAATAGACGCATCGAAGAAAAAATCGTTTATTTATCAAATAAATAGATGAAAATTCGATCAAAATACGTTAATTTTCAAACAAAAAAAATCATTTTGCAACGAAAGTGTTAAACTTTTAAAAATCCAAAATGTTGAATTTTCAAGCTAAAAAGATGAATTTTCTACAAAACAGTTGAATTCAAACCCCGAAAATATAAATTTTCTATAAGAACAATTGAATTTTCAACTCAAAAAGACAACTTTTCAATCAGATACATGGATTTTCAACCGAATAGTTGAATTTTTAATAAAAAAGGATTGATTTTCATCCAAAAACGGAATAGTTCAATTTTTAGTTATAAACACTTTTCTTTTAAAAAGCAACAAATTTGGAAGAAAATCAGTTTAATTTTTAATCAAAGATGTTTAAAAAAAAAGATAAATTCTTCACACAAGAGAATAATATTCTACAACAAAAGATGAATTTTCAAAAAAGTACAAACATTTCTAATGAAATAGTTGAATTCTCCACTAAAGACGCTAAATATTTAACTTAATATGGCATGGGTAAATTATCAGTTAAAAATATTAATTTTCCACGAAACAAAATTTCAAAAAAATAGTATAAAATTATAAACTATCAAACAAAAAAAAAGAATTTTAAAGAAACTAGTTCCACTTTCAACTAAGTAGTTTAAGTTCCAACCAAAAAAGTGAAACTCTTAACAAAAGCTGTAATACAGCTTCAATAAAAATAGAGGAAATTTCAATAATATAGTGCACTCCTCAACCAAAACAGATTAATTTGCATTTTATACCTGAAATGCAAGAATTAGATTTTCAGTTAATACAGTTAATTTTGAACCAAACAGTTACATTTTTTACCAAAATAGTTGAATTTTTAATTGAAAAAGATTCATTTTCAACAAAACGGTTCAGTTTTTAAGCACAAATGTGAATTTTCAACCAAGAAGGTTAAGGTTCTACTAAAATAATAATATTCATGAAAATATAGGAATATTTGAATTTTCAACTCAAAAAGATAAATTGTTAACCCAGAATGAAAAAAACTAAATGTTCAGTGAAAAATACTTATTTTAAAACAACAAAAAAGAATGTTCAAGAAACTAATTGAATCCTCAACCAAAACAGATTAATTTTCAATCAAGAAGAGGATCTTTCAAGAACCTCGAAACTTTACTAATTACATAGGAATCATTGCATGTTTTTTATAGTTAGTTGAACTTTTTATGAATAAATATTTGTTTTATGTTATGAAAGGAAAATTGTAAGAATTTAATAAAGAGTTGAACACTTTTTTAGGCAATAATTATACGGAAAAAGAATGATTTCATTGCAGCGCTTTATTATGCAAATTAGCATCGTTTGAGTCAAGTTACTAATAGTGGATAGGTATAATGCGTAAAAGTTTATTGCACTCGATAATAAATAACGATAATAAACTAAACGAGGTAGTGTCGATCGAATTGAGCAGTATACGATTTCTCAAGTTCCGTCCTATTTAAACAACACTTAAGCCAGGACGATGGAGGTAGAGCTTTTTCTCATATATGCAAACGTCGAATTTTATTGCAATATGCTCTAAGAAAAGGGGTTAAATGGATACTAAAAAATTACAATTTCGAAATTAAAATCGATTTTTGTTTTTGAAAATAAATTTACTGCATCGTTAAATTATTGGCGCTAATTTATTTGAAACATACTTCTCTGCAGTACTATTGTGTACATTATATATAAAAGCTTTCAAAATAAATTTTTTTAACTTGAATAACAATTTTAAATTGTAAAACTTAAAATTACAATTTTAAATTTTTAAATGTAAAATTAAAAATTGATAGCCTGAATAGTCACTTTGAATGGTTCAAATTTGATTAATTTATAGTCAAATCGTTTGAAATTAAACCTTTTTTAAATTAAAAGCGTTTAAAATTAAATAATTTTAGATTAAAACATATAAAACGTTTAGTTTCAATCTAAATTTTTTTAATTGTACCGCACATCTTCAGAATAGACTACTCAACTTAAACACCAAACCATTTCTAATTTAAAGGCTCAACATTTTAATCGCATTTAACAGATTCAAAATGAAATTGTAAAAATTGCACAATAAAAATAGGAAACGTTTAACACAAGTACAATTTAATACTCATACATATTCTAAATTTAACTATTTCACAATCTGATAACCCGAAATTGAAAACCTGAGAATTGAATAATTCTGAAAACACATTAAAAACTGCACATTTTGAAAGTTACACATAACTTAAAATTTACAAACTTTTAAAATTAATTAAAGATACAACATTAAATTATGACACCATACAAGGGCCCCCTTCCGAGTATAGCCGAGCAAACGCCTGCTTAATGTCAGTGAACGAACGAGAAGCCTTAAAAAGTTTCATATGTCCAAGTGGACATTAATAAAACCATACAAGAACTAAAAATTAAAAAAACTTAAAGCAATTTGAAAAAATTAATTACTTTATTAATTAAAATTATATAATTTCAAATTGGGATCGTAGCAATATCTTAACGCGGCTAAACGTATCGAAATTTCGGTACAAATAGCCGGATTTTATTGATAAAAACAGCGAGCCCATGGAACACGACTATTATATGGACTGAAAATATTTGGTTGGCGCAACCCAATTTTTTGGTTCTTTTAAATAAATCTTTTGGCAGATGAAATATCTAGTACATGCAACTAGAATTCTGTTCGAAACGATTAGAGATTTGATTAAATCCACCAAATTCGCATGTGTATTCAAGGAATAGTTTCTTTGATTCAAGCCAACTTTTCTTCTGTGCGCAATTTTTTTTTAGTTCGTTTCAAATTAATAATTGTGCAATTCTTATTGTGGAATTCAAATTGTTTAGTGTGAAATATCTGATTGAAAAATCTTATAATAAAGAAGCGTCAAATATTACTAAATATGGCAAAATTTTTCTTTTAAATTAAAAAATTGCAAGTTGAATCGGTTAAAACTGGAACATTTTAGACTGTAAGAATATTTGAACTAAAGTTGAATTTTGAAAACCATGAATCAATATATAAAGAATGATTAAAATCCACTTATGTTAAATTGAATTATATCATGTGATATTTTAAGCGTTTGGATACATTTTTCTTCTAAAAATTTGTAACATGTCCAGTCAAAAAATAAACTCGCTGTCATTTTCCGATCTTTTCCCAGTCCAGCAGCCACTTTGCTCGCTTATTTTAAATTTCCTTAGAAAGTTTAATGACTCTAAAGGAGTCTTGAAAAATCCAAGTTGATTTTCTCACAGATTTGTGGTTGATATGAATTCGTGATTGCGGAAGAATCTAAAGTGTGAGCATAAATGGTTGGTTGGCTGCTAAAACACACGTAGGCCAGATAAATATGGGTGACATTGCACGTGCCAAGAATGTACGAGCGTGGGTGAGATCGTAATTTCGAGTGCTACCAATTTTTTTAAATGAATCGTAACCAAAAGCCAGTACAATAAATATCGTCCATTTTCACGTTACACGGTACATTGTGAAACGTAACTCAACATTAATTCAATTGGCATCGAATTTTTACTCCTCTCTACTCAAAATATACCCAGTTGAAAGTTGTTCGACATAATGATTTTATACTACTCTCATTGAACACTATTTAACCAAATTTAAAATACTTTTCTCAACTCTACGAAAAAACCTCTGAAAAAGTAAATATGTCTTACTTTTGTGACATATTAAAATATAATGTAAATTGGCTTGTTTCAAGATGGCTACAAAATACAATTTCCAAAATTTTCTGAAATTACGTAACTATTCCCTGACAAGTTTTTTTTTTATTTTCCGTGACCGTTATCAATTTTTTTATCTTCTTCCCGGTCCGAACAAATTTTTCACGGTCATTGAAATTGAAAAATTCTAACTCGTGAAACTGAAATTATTTCATTTGAAATTGTCAAAACTAAACTGTAATTGTAAATTGAAAATGTAAGTTTGAAAATGAAGACCTAAAGTGAAAAATGTATAGTGAAGTTATTAAGAAGACACTTAAATGTGGTTGAAAACAATTAAATTCGACGCACATCAGATAACTTATTCAAATGTCAATTAGCCTTCTTTTTGAAGCGCATTTTCAATTACTTATTGTAAGCTGATAGATTTTTTTATAGATTTTTGTTCTACAAATTCATAAAATTCCAGATTAAAAAATTAATTCACTGTCATTTTCTTATGTTTTCACGGTCTTAACAAATTCCCGGCCATTATCCCGGCTTCACGGTACAGTGATCACCCTGAAACTTCAAATTCAGTTTATCCAAAATTTCTGTACTCTTTCAGGTTTTCCCTGAATTTCGCAGGACAGTTTGAAATTCCCTTGCTTTCTAGAATGCCCTGACCTGTAAGTAACCCTGTGTATTCATATTATTTACTCGAAACTATCGTGACATTATTTTAATACTCTTCTTTAGGTTTTAAAATAAAACGACAAAACGAAGGTACGGCGTACAGTTTTATTATTTTAAAATCCAAACTAAGTCCCGGTCGTATAAAGCTAGAAGTCGTTTTTAAAGTGATACAGGAATATTCGCCTGTTCGTGCAAAAGTAACGGTCGTCTTAAACGAATGTGCGCTTCGATAAGCGGATGCATTTTTAATATGATCTTCAGAGGGATGAATACGAGTACTCAGTACATATTGCGATGTCTTTTTATTTTTAAAACGTGAAGCACCATAAAGTCGTAAACGAATATTTTGTATTATCCTTTCATATTATATCTTCCTCCTACAATATTTATTTAAGGGATTACCCTTAATTTCAGTCAAAATTACTTTAACTGCAACATGATTAATAATGTGCAAAGGATTGAATTTCGTCTTTTGAACAATAAATAAGACCTGATGTATTATCTAAATTAAGCAATACACTGAAAGAATTTAAAAGAACTTTTAATAAATTCAAAAAATTATTCTTTCTAACACGATATAATTTTAAATCAGATGTTAAATACCAAATAATGAATAAAATTAGGGTAAACACTAAGACGAGAGAATTTTATTCCTTTGTATTTTATATCTTTTTATTATTTTTTTCGTTTGGGTACATTTAATCAGTTTGTTAAGCAAAGCTTTAACACATCGAATCGGAAGAATTTTGAACTGCCCAGTTCGAATGGTAGTTCTTTCAAACTTACTCAGTGCGTCGAAAGTCCATTCGAAAGATTTTCGAGTTATCGAATTCGAATCGAAACATGAATCGAAAAAATGAGGATTCGAATTCGACTTGATAAATTTTCGAACTGTACAATTCGAATCAAAATCTGAAATGAAAAAATCAGTGCGTCGAAAGTTAATGACACCAAATTTCGAACTGTCAAATTCTAATGGAAAAACTGAGAGCACCAGAAGTCAATGTAGAAGACTCACGAACTGCCCAGTTATATATGTCCAGTTCGAATCGAATTTTTTCCAAACTGACTGAGCACGTCGGAAGTCCACTCGAAAGACTTTCAAACTGCCGAATACGAAGCGGTTTTTTTCGATTCAAGCAGAGTGCGTCGAAACTCGATGCGAAATATATTCGAGCTACCCAATTCTAATCGAAATCTTAATCGAAAAACTAAGAGTATCGAAAGTCAATTTTGAAGACTTTCAAACTGCCGAGTTTGAATAAGATTTCTGTCGACTTGAAAACAGCTATGTCGGTTCGGAAAAACTGATTCGATTCAAACAATACTCAGGTCTAAATATGATTGTTTCATCATCAGTAATGTCTTTTCTGCTTTCAAATAAATTTAATAAATCAAAATGATGAAGATGGAAGATATAAATAACTTTCTTAACCACTTCTTTTTTGTCATTCAAGTCGTTTTCTGCGTTGCACTTTTCGCGCAACTCAAAGTCCCAACTTTACCTAACGTACATTCGAGTCTTATGTCTCCGTACCAGTTTGCCTTCACCTTTAGTTGGCACTTTAGATCAGGATGTAAAACATTAATCGCACTAGTGTCTCGCTCCTTTAACCGCGTTTTCTGTTTCACCTCTTACATTAATCATTGGTAATAAAGAAGTGCTTACTGCCATTACATGCATATTTACGTGAATCTTCAGACTGCGTAATTCTCAGTGCGATCGCGTTTTACTATCTCATTAAAATCGGCTGCATTTGATATCACCACTTGTGGCGAGAAATTTAAAAATTCTTGAGGTTACAGACTTTTTCTATATTATTATAAAGATATATGTGTAACAGCCTAGAAATTTAATGAAAAAAGGAGGATTGGTAAGGAACTTTATTCTCTTTTAGAAAAAATATGATAGCAAGAAACAATTAATATTTTTTTTATTACTCTTTACTAATAATAATAATAATAATAATAATAATAATAATAATAATCTTCTATGAATTATTTCTGTCCGCAATGAAGATCTTGTATTTCTATATGTTTGGAATACTTTTGTTTTGAAACTTTCCACATATAAGTGGTTTTTGTGACCTTGGAAAGCTAAAATATTACAAAAACCATTTTTCCAGAGGTCATTTTTGACGTGAAATTTTCCACTACTTTCAAATCCGCAGTCGAAAATAGCGGTTCTCATTTACGAAAAGGGTCTTACATCATTTGACCTTGAAAATGGACCTCAAGCTCAAAATTGATGGTACAGTCAAATGTCCCCCTTTGTCCTCGTCAACCTTTGTTTGAACCATTTCTTCGCAGATAAAATATTTTCGAAGATATTTGAGATTATAGATTAAAATGGTTCTTAGTGTAGAGTCAAAAATCAAGAATTAACTAAAATTATTTCTCTTTGCTTTATATTTTCATTTTTCCGACTTCAAAATCAGACAGTATTTATAAATATATAATAAATATATATTATTCACTTTTAAATGTAGTTCGGATTCGCTAAATTTTCAACGTTCCGTAGTAGATTTTTTTAGTTTTAACGTTTCCCAATTAAAATTACTTTATTTTAAACTTTTTTAAAGAATAATTCAACCAGAAAGATTTGTAGTTAAAAATTTTTCGATTTGGAACGATGAATTTATTTTTTGATTTTATAAAATTTGTCTGATCGATTTGAATAATTAGGCAAAATCAGTTTGTGTAATAATAATGTAAAACTCTAGACTTCAGAATCTTTAACTTTGAAACATTCAATTTAGTTCTCAACTTCAAACTGTCAATTTGTAAACGCTTCTAATTAAAAATTATTTCAATTCAAATGTTTTCAATTTTTAATTTTAATTAATTTTAATTTTTTAATTTTAAATTCTTTTATTTAGAAATAATATACTTTTAATTCGCTTTCATTCCATTCGATATATTGTGCTTTTTCAAAATTTTACCTAATCTAAAATTGTTTTATTTGGAACGTGTTCAATTCAAAATCATTCCATTTTTTTATTTTAAATGCTTTCTATTCGAAATGATTAATTATTGTTTCAAATCTTTGTTTAACCTTATATTGCAGTATTTTATTAATGATGGATTTTGTAATGCACAGTTTATAGTTAATTTATACATAATTTATTTAGTTTTTTATGAAGCAATGATTATTAATCCACCGGTCTTGCCTTGGTCTACCTACATAATTATTATTACAATTCCCAGCTCTTCTCCTCCCCCTGCTAAAATTTTCTTCAATAAATTGAAATACTCTACTTAATAAAGGTCGAAAAAAGGCAACTGGTAAATCTGGAAGACAAATGAGTACAATTTTCTTGGTTAGTAAAGTGCCTAACGAACGACGATGAATTGCAAGCGTTGCCGAACGGTTTCACCCTTGCAAGTCTGATCCAGTACTATACTATACGCGGTATCGTACTTAAAGATACGCGGCAATTCGAGTCTGAGATAGCGAGATAGGCGATGGCTAAGGGGTCAGAGGATGAATTCGAGATTTGGGGTGGAAAAGGGGGGAGGAATAAAGGGTTCGGTGGTATGAATATATGCATACAACGTACATGTGTGTCTTCTGCAAGCAAGTGCAGGCCACCACATCGTCCTCAACTCATGTTAGAAAGAGATAGTATTATATCGAAGGTGGGGGTGGCCACGTGGCGCCGCGACGCGCCATCCCGGCGCCAACGGCGCGCACCCCGATCGCAGGAGAGCTCAGTTTCGCTTCAACCCCCAACGGTCCAACCCGACATCTCCTTTTCCTTCATAGAACTCCTAGTCCTCGTCCCGAAACTGGACCTGCGAGGATGCATCCTCTTAATAAAATTATCCTATCTGCATTTTTATATCTAATAAATTAATGGTCCTCCAGATACAGAAGCGTGTCCCGTTTTTCTCTGCTAAGTATTATTATTATTCTTTTTTTAATTGGAAAAGAAAGTTTGGATCTTATTTTTGATCATAGGATACGGGTCCCAATGGGGTAGCTTATTTTGGATATAAGTGAAAAACTATTGGAATCATTACTCTGACTGAAATATCTAAGATCATTGAAAATGCATGGATATAATTATAATACAAATTCTAAGGCGGGTTGTTTGCAATAGCAGACCTCATCAAAACATATTATCAATACAGGGGAAATCAGATTATTTTTCACGAAAATATAGGAATAATAAGAGAATAATTTTTTTAAATAAAACTATTCTAGGTACAATATTGAATTAATTCAGAAACTAATTTTCAACAAAATAATTAATTTTCAAGCAGAGATCAATATTCAACTAACAAAGACAAATTTTTCAGAAAAACATGATTTCTGAACTAAATAATATCGAGTTTCAACCAAAAATGGAACAGTTAAAATTTCTGTTGAGAAGATTAATTTTTAAGAAAAATTAATTTTTAACAAAATAGTTAATTTTTCAACTAAATGGATGCATTTACAACTGAAATGATGAATCTCAAACCAAAATGTCACAATTCTTTTAAATTATTAAATTTTGTTGTTTAGTTATAATTTGTACTACTTTGAATTAGTAACTTAATTCTAACTATAATGCAATCAGTTGTTTTGCACCAACTTACGTTAAAATAACTCATATAATCAGTTACGTTTTAGTCAAAATAGGCTATTTATAGATAGACTACATTAATTGATTATAACTAGTAGAAAAGGTAACTGACATGAATTTCGAGAGGAAATAATATAAATAGTTAATTTATCCTTAGGTTCATAATGAGCATAAAAATACATATACTCTTAAAATCGTTCTAGAATACACTAAACCTTCCAGAATAAATGGCTTCAGAGGTCCAGATCTTAACCAGAATTTTGGATTTTAGAATATTTCTCAGATTACAAAATATTCTCAAATTAAGATTTCTTCTCCATAAGTCCATAAATGTCACAAACTATTACAATTCTAAAAACTTAAGAACCGTCTTGTTTTCGAAAGCGACTAGCTCTTGCAGAATGCACTTCCCTCTCCCTAATCACCGAAAAAGAACTTCGTCGAATTCAGATAATTAATAGACACTTTAGATCTTTTTGGGCAATTTGAGAATTAGCCTGGCGCGAGAATAACTCATTCATGGGTAGTTAACGGCAGGATCCCTGTGCTTAATACGCGAGTCATAAGTCGCAAAAGTTCTTGCCTCGCAAAGCACGAGGGGTGGTCAGCGAAAGGTTGCTCTGAAGAGAAAGACGGAAGACGTGATGGCGAACAAGTTCACTGAAAGAGGGAAGAAATAGGGGAAGAAAGAAAGAAAGAAAGAAAGAAAAAAGTAAGAGTATGGATGAATAAGGAAGAAGAAAAGAAGAAGGGGTTGGATCCAGGAAGAACTCTCGTGAGTCTCGGAAGGGGTCGTTCGCGGTGGATCTTGAAGATTGAGGAAAGGGTGGAAAAGAAGAAGGGAAGGGAAGCGATCCCAGAAGAAAAAGAAGGAGCAGGGGAAGAATATGCGGCTGCAAGAAAGAGCCGTCCAATATTTCAACGCGGGACGATCGCCGGTCTCTGTGAGCGACCGAGTAGCGACCACTTGAAATATCTCGTCGCCAAGGGAAAAGTTTGAGACTCGGCAACTGAAACATGCTGACGTAACCCGCGAAGATGGCGGAGACAAGCTCGCGCCACCCGTTTCTCCTGGTCTTCCAGCTACGATTCGGCAGCTTCTTTTTCTCCTTTCAAATCCTGAATTTGTTTCTTACTTTCTTCTTTTCTTACTTTTTTCCTTACTTCCTTTTTTCCCTTTCGTCCCATCCTACACCCCTATTTTCTTATTTTCTTGCTTTCTTTACTTAAATTCTTCCTATCATAGTTCCAACGTTACGCGACCTGTGTTAAGTAGTAGTGGCCGGTTATGGCCCGCCTTATCTCACTTTAACCCTCATTTCCAACGAACATTT
>JAWWLR010000092.1:56939297-56949852 GCA_035041075.1 Acraspis erinacei | reverse complement strand
TAAATGATTCTTTAAATGTTTTTTTAATTAAAGAACGTATTTAAGGAAAATGTGGATATGCTTAGCTAATTCGGAAATTTATTCACGACGATTCAAAAAGGTTCGTCAAATGAGAAAATTTGTTAAATAAACAGTAATTTTCAAATGCTTAGAATCGTTTTCTCTTTTTAAAATTCCATTATTAATGATAATTCAAAAGTGCTCACCTTTTAATACTTTTTTTTTAATTACTATATTTTTTATATCCATTACAATTTTCTATTGGATAAGAACTTCAGCCTTCATTGTTCACATTTTTAATATTTCAGATTCAAGATTTTTTCAAAGAGTGTTAGGATATATCGTTATATTTTTGTTTCGTGTTTTATTTATTTATAAATCATTTATTTAAATGCTTCAATATTATATGAATGCATCTTTTAATATTTCCATAGACGCACTCAGAGATTTATTGTAGTTATAACACCAGATTTAATTTTAATTTTTTTAAATAATTAATAACATTTTCAATTTTAATTCTACTAAGTTAAATTATTCTATCTCAAAAAAGACGTAACAAAATATCTGAAAAATCAAGCAAACGTTGTTGTTGAAACCTGATGGGTGCTTCATTACTTGAAGTTGTTTTATACCTTAAGTTCGAAATTATCATAAAGTTTCGAAGAAGACTTACAATTTCTAACCATTTTAGATAGCTTTACATTTTCAGTTTATATTGACGTTTTTAATAGGGAATAGGTTATTTTAAACAAAAATCATTAGATCTTTAAGATATAATAGTTAGTGTTTTTCAATCAAAAAAATGGAATTTTTAAACGTTGAATATTGAAGAAAATTTAAAGTTAAAGAAACATGACCTCTCAACTGTTAAAAATTCAATTTTCTTTCATTTTTAACAGCTTAAAAATTAACGTTTAAAAATGTGAAATTTCGTAAAATTAAGAAAATTGACCATTTTATTTTCGACAGTTAAAATTTTTGGAAGATTGATCAACATTGACAAATAATGTTTAAAAAATATTTTAAATGTTAAATCATTTTGCATTAAGCTATGTTAAAGTTTTTCGCCTAATATTCAAATAATATTTACAACATTTTAACAGCAATAGTATACGTAGGCGTTTTTTTACAACGGTTCCATTGTCTATATGTTTAAAAAAAATATCTATTAATTCTGAAATTAGGATATCACTTTTTGTACAATATCAAAAATATTCTCCTTGCTTTTTTTAATTTAATAACAGTTTTGTATTAATATTAATTTCATATATTAATTTAAAAATTGTGGACAGATGTTAATTTTTAAGAGGTAGTTGTAAGAAAATTCTGTACAAAACGGAAGTTTAAGCAAGTCAATTTTTTAAAGCTAGCAGGCTGAAAAATAAACGTTTATCTATTAATTTAAAAATTGCGCGAGCCGAAAAAAATAGAGTTACTCCAATCAATATCTGACGTACTCAACCCTGTGGGGTTTTCAATTTCTAAAATCCCCTAAGATCTGGATTTTTATTAAAATCGTTTGCATTCGCCTGAACATTTGGTCAGAGAAGTGGAAAGCTGCAGAAAACCAAACTCTATGTAGATTTAATAATGTCAGAGAATTACTCCAGAGATTTAGATATTGTATTTTAAAATATCGTAGATTTACATAGAAAAGGGGATGTTTTTCGAGAATAGGGGAAAAAGGGGAGTTGGAATAAAAGAGGAAACGCAGTAGAATAGGGGAAGACTGTGAGCTCCGTATGAGAATCTTTTTTCGGTGGAGCTTCATCATTTATGTTCATACTGGACACGTTATTGAAACAGGAAAGTAAATAAAGAAGAAAAGGAAAAACACGCTACTGAGTTAGCAGTCCGAGTACCGAGTATGCGTAAACTCTATGTTCATCGGTACGATGAATTCATACGCCACGCCGGGGGCAATAATACCGGCGTAACATGCGCCAATGGTACAACGGTCTTTTTTTAATTTCCGCAATTGAAAAATATTTTGCTAAAAGCTAATATGCCATCCAGCCTGTCCGTACATATTTTCGCTAGTATAAATATCACCGGATCTTCACATATATGTCAATGTGACTTGGACAGGGCCAATCGGACTAAGAGTCGATGTCTCTAGAAAAAGCGGGCGAGTCCAATTTTAACCAGTTTTAAACAAAAATCTGTCATACAAATAAACATGACTGGAATCGTGAATTTCCGTACACTCAAGGCTCATCTTACTTTCCTTTTATTTCGAAAATCGTTTATCTCGACGATTACCATTTTTAGATACAGGCAGTGAAATGGTAATGGGTTTTTGAACTTGTATAAAAAGAGCTTATACTATTAGTTTCACAAATTAATTCAGTGCCTTTACTTTGACGTATTGTAACACTTGGTCATTCTGGAATATTTTTCCGTCCTGGGGTAGTTTTAAATAACGGACCTTAAACTTCAAACGCAATCTAATAGGTGGCGGCCCTGCGGACTTAAGCTAACAAATCATTAGCGAATAAAATGGCTGAACAAATCATTTCCGTCGCCTCGGCTGCATTTTTTTCAATTAAAATGCAAAAAGAATGTAGCGATTTTAGGTTAGGTCCGCAAGGCCGCCATCTATTTTATTGTGTTTTACACCTGAATTTTGCCGTTAAAAACTACCTTAGGAACGGAAAAACTGCAAGTTTGGCCAAGAGTTAGAAGACATTATAGTAAGGGCATCGAATTGATTTTTAAACTTAATATTTAAAAATATGAGCAGGAATAGAGAAAATAAACCTTTATGTGAATTAATTAATTAATAGGGAAAATTCCGTTTTTAAATGAGAGAGAAGTCTGGCCTTTGAAAATATAAATTGCATTCTTAAAGCAAAGACTAGAATCAAATGGGATGGAAGGAAATCTGAATGGTAGGAAAACGTAGAAAAGCTGACTCAATTTCTATATCAAATCGTTCTGCTCTGTATCGTAGCACCGATGCTAAATTAATTTAAGACCAGCACTTTATATTTTTCTTGCAAAATAAAATACCTTTTCAGTTTAGAACTTTACGAGCTGCATTTCTCAAATCGTAAAAGTGCCTATTCGAAAATTATCTTGTTTGGGGGTGGGGGGGAATGATTTGTAAAAAAGTTTTCCCTTTCCAGCAACTATTTGAAAGCTTTCCAGATAATCAATTATTGTCGGTTTACTGCAATTAACTACAGCTAGTTGAACTTTTATGTGGCTCGTCCCGACGATACATTTGATGGAAGATTTATCGTCAGCGTGAGACCTGCACAAATTAATTAACACTCCTACTAACTTTACGAGCAGCTTTTTATAACTCAGTGCTCGAAATTTTAAAAAGGATATTAAACTCCGATTTTACAGATCTTGTTTTTTCGTTGTCGAAATAAATTAAAATCTTCGAATTGAAAATTATCAGAGTTGCTACAAAATCCTAACTTCGAAATTCCCTGACTTTTTGGCAAATTTTCCCCGAATAATTTTTTATTTTCCCTGACCCTTCTAAATTCTTATTTTCGGTACAAAAAACAAATTTACTTCTAAAAGATCAACAATTTCATTGCAAAAAAATTTTGTTTCAATTACCAATTACGTAAGACTGACATGAAAGATATTAATTTTCAACCTAATAGTTAAGTTTTTAAGTCAAAAAGATTAATTTCGAACAACAAATGAATTAATTAAATTCTTAGTTAAAACAATTACTTTTCAATCCAGAAAAAATGAATTATCAATGAAATAGTTAAATTGACAAATAAAGTGATTAATTTTCGATTGCAAAAAAAAAGAATTCTTATAACGTAAAGTGTAATAGTTGATATTTCCAACATTTGAAAAACATTGAATTCTAAAATAAAAACGTATAACAAATTAGTGGAATAATCAGACAAAACATACCAATTTTCAAACGAAAAAAGGCACTTTCAACAAAAGTTTTGAATTTCCCACCAAGAAATACTTTTCATTCAATAATGAGAAAAAAAGATGAATTTAAAAAAAAATGGTCAAATTTTCACCCCATAAATATGAACTTTCTAGCAAAATAATTGAATTGTCAACCAAAAAAGATGATATCGCAACAGAATAAAATAATTTTCAGATAAAAAAGATAAATTTCGAACCATAAATAGAATAGTTCAATTTTCAGTTAGAACAAAGTTTTAAAAAAATTCAAACAAAGAATTTAATTTTGAACCAAAAATAGAAGTTACATTTTTTCAATCGAGAAGCTTAAATTTCGATCAAGAAAGATCAATTATCCGCAAAAACTGGAATAGTTAACTTTTGAATGAAAAATATAAATTTTTTCAAAAATGGGTTATCGTAATTCAACAAATTTATTTTTTAACCAAATAGATGAATGTTCAACAAAATGTATGAATTTTCGACCAAAAAAGATAAATTTTCAACCAAAAATAGAACAGTTTAATTTTCAAGTAAAAAAATAAGTTTTCAACTAAAAAAAACAATGTTCAATAAAATAGTTGATATTTTAATCAAAGAAATTAATTTTTATCCAAAAGGATCAAGTTTTAACAAATGAGATTACTTTTCGACCAAAAAAGACAACATTTCAGTAAAATATATGAATTATCATAAAAAACAGATAAATATTCATCTTAAAATGAAATAGTTAGATTTTCAGAACGAAATTAATTTTCAACCGAGTAAAATAATTTTTCAATGACGTAGTTCAATTATAAACCAAGCAGACGAATTCTCGACAAAAAATTGAATAGTTACATTTTCAATTAAGAAAATTAATTTTCAACAAAGAAAAAACTAATTTTCAACCAAAGAATTAAATTCTCAACAAATCAAATTAGCTTTTAACCAGATACATGCATTTTAAACTAAATACTTAAAGAATGTTAAGAAGATTTTTTAACCTAACAGTTAAATTTCCAACTAAAGAAACTAATTTTCATCCAGAAGAGCAATATTCTACTCCAAAATAGTTAAATTTCATGTTAAACAAATTATTTCTAAAAAAAAGTAATAATTTGAACAAATAATTAAATTTCGAAAAAAACATTTTTTATAATATTTAAATCAAATAAGATTTCTTTCAGCAAACTGAGATAACAAATTGTTTGGTTTCAATCAAAAGAACTCTTAAGAATATTCATAAGCAAACGCTGCAGATTGGAACATATTTTGACTTTAGTTTCTATATTTCAAAATTAATTTCAGATCGAAATGAAACATGCCTTCCTATAAATAATTTTATGCGCGAAAATCAAACCCTTTCCGGGTCATTAGAGACAATTAACGGAGTCTCCAATGAGCCGGGAAGGAGATAGTTTGCAAATCCAATTTTTATTTGTAATTTTGTTTTCATGCTCTGATTTCGGTGCAAAAAATTATTCATAAGAAATGAGATTTCATTTCGATCTTAAATGAAGGTTTATTACTTTGTTTATTTTGCTGAGACTGGACCTTATTGTTGAGTTGAATGGGCCCTAATTGCTCCTTGTTTGAAATTTCTTAGCTCTGACTTTTGCGAAGCGTCCGGACTTGGGCAAGGAGAGTTTAACATTCTTTCCCTAATCACAAGTCTGCTCTGGAATTCCTTCGGCTTCGAGGAAGCCTCGGTTGGTAGTAATACTTGTTTTCTTCGCACACGAGTGATAGGAGTGGTACTTGAAGTTGAACCAGTTGGCCTCGACGATTTCTTCCATCACAATGTCAATACGGAATTTATCGTTAAGCATGCTGCCACAAAACCTAACACTTCATCCGACCACCCCAATCACAATTTAAAAAAAAATTACACAGATTTTTTAAAAAGAAATATTTTTTTCACTCACAACCTTCTAATTTTGTAATGCAAAAACTTATCGTAATTGTTTATTATGAAAATTTTCTATTAAATGTATGCTAGGGTAATGGAACCCAATTAAGAGAGGGAACTATTTATCGAGGAAACAGTTGATTTCCTTTGACCAAAAACTTACATATTTATTGTTCTAGTAGAAATAAATAAATAAGTCTTATATTTTAACCACGTATAATAACGTATTTTGACGCGCTGATTATGAATATAACCTCGAATAAATATAAAATTAAACAAATTAAAATTAAAATGAACAACATAAATTTCATTAAAGATAAATCAGCAACTCAGAATACGTTAGTATATGTGGTTTTATAAGAAATAAATCAAACAAAAAATGAATAAATTCTTGCTGTAATTAAGATACAAATTAAAATACATTACATCTTATTTTTTTAAATAATATATTATAAATAATTTTTATACCAATTTTTTACCTAAACGGCTAGTTTTTCGAGTTGACAAATTCATAAATATTTTTTTTGAACGAACTCTTACCCTAGAATACTTTCAAGATTATATTCGTAACAAGCACCTCAAAATACATTAGTGTACGTATTTTCAACAGATCGAGAAGGGAATTAGTTATGAACCTGATTTTTACAGATATTTAATTTTTTAATTGCTTTAATTTTTTGGATGAAATTACAAGAACTTTTTGGGTCTCCGACGAATCATATTTTACTTTTGCACTAGAAAAAAGAATTTCCAAAAGGTTTACGTCATTTACAAAAAAATCAATTATTTACCTTTAATACTTTTCAAATTTGTGACTAAATGATTTAAAACCTTTTGAAAAACGTTCTTTTTAGTCCAAAAGTAAAATATCAGTCGGGGAGAGAAAACAATATTTTTACAACAAAATTTCTAATTTTCGGAAACAACAAAATAATCAAAAATTTATATAAAATTTCAGAACGAAACTTGAATCAATGAAATATTTCATTAATTTTAAATATTAATAGATTTGTACGATTTTAATAAATTTCACTAATTTGTTGAAATATTTTAATATTTACTTAAAAATGGCTAAAATAATTAAAATTAAACTTTTATTATGTTAAATAAATTTTCTTACATTAATAAATGATAAATCTTCACAAAATTTTCCAAAATGTTGAATCCTAATTTTTCGAGCTGGAAAAGAGGTAGGGTATAGCAGAACTTCCCTCTTATTTTCCAGCTCGAAAAATTACCATTCCAAATTTTTTCTTAATTTGATAAAAATGTATTAATGCAACAAAATTTATTTAACCTATTATAATTTTAAAGTTCATTGCAGCCATCTTTAATATTTCCCGTTCGAATATTTCAAATTAATAACCTGTTAAACACTAAAATCATCAAGCATTAGTGTAATTCATTATAATCATTCAAATCTATTAATATTTAACATTAATGAAATCTTAGATTGATTTAAATTTCTGCCAATATAATACATTTCTTCCAATATTGTTCACTTCTGATATATTATTTTTTCTAATGTTTGATTTATTCCAGGACAATATCATTTTTTTTGTAGAATATTCAGTAAGTGATTATAATTCCGTGGAAAACTGCAAATGTAGGAAAAATAATTTCTTAACCATTTTTAAAATTATTTTTGCATTTTTTACAAACATCCGAATGTCTTTTGGTCTTGCCCGACTATTGAACCATTTTAATTATTTTAATGAATTTCACCAAGAATTTCTATTGTTGGCATTTTTTAAACTATTTTATCGTATTGAACTTTGTAATCAGCATCTCAAAATATTTTATTAAATGTGTTTGTAAGAAAACGAAAATGAATTTAGTTATAAACATAATTTTTATATTTTTAAATTAAAAAATTTTTTGTTAGAAAATATGAAATTTATTTGGGTTTCCCTCGAATGATATTTTACTTTTGGACAAGAAAAAATATTTTCCAAAAGTTTTCAAAGCATTTTCCCGGAAATTAGAAAAGGTCCTCAAAGTAAATACTTACCAAACTCTAAATTAAACAATTTTTTTTTAGTCAGATTTATTCCGAGCATTTTGATTTAAAGTATATCTATAATCGAGCTTTGATTTATTTTTACAAAAATTGAATTATTTAAAAAAATTTCAAATGAATGAAAAAAGAATTTCAGTTTCAGGTTATCTGTTTCGGATAAAAAGAGTTAACCGATGAAAATTTGATGAACTTTCATAATTTTTATTAAATGTATTACTGTATTTTCTTTATTAACAGACTAGACTTTTTTATAACTGTCATTCAATACGAAAAATAGTTTAGAAATACGATAAATGATTTCGATGTATTTTTTAACACTAAGTATAACGACTATTTTTTCAATACCTGAAACGATTCTCGAGATATCTATTATAAACAAATTTTAAACTATTGCAAAAAAAACTTCACTTGAATTCCTTTGAATTTACGAAATTTCCTCAAATTCCCTGAATTTATGTCTTTAATTTGTTTGAAATTATTTAAAAATTTAATTACCCTTAATCAACAATTAGCTGAGCATAACTACAAAAAAGCACTTTATCGATATCGAGGAAATGTCCCTTGAAAACTAATCATAATAATAATGATTAAAATTCTCACATAATATGAAAATCATAATAAACAATTTCCCGCGTAAGATTTCCGAAAGTCAATCCGAAAGACTTTCGAGATGCTCACTTCGGGTCGGATTTTTTCCGAGATGAACTCAGTTTATGCCGGTTTGGGAAAAGACTGACTCTATCCGAACAATCCACATGTCTATCCCCTATCCTACCGTAAAATTTTACTGGTAAAATTTGCAGATTAGCCAAAATGTAATTTTCCAGACTAGATGAAATAAAGTAACTTGATTAAGTTAGGATCGGAACAGAGTGGAGTGAACAGGAGCGAGGAGAAACCGGAAAGGCGTGTGCAGCGTTACTCCACTTCTTCAAGATTTAGATCGTCTCGGAACCCCAGCCAATATCTCTTCCTCCAACTCCAGTTATCTTGAGTGTTATACACTCATGTTTCAAAGTGAAGTATCGATCGACAGCCTTCTGGGTTTTCGTGGCGATGGGTTAACGTGGCACCTCGAAAGTTACGGGCGTTACAGACAGAGCAGCCACCTAGTTCTGACAGTTTTCTAAAGCAGAACTCGATTGCAGGAAAGGGGTTCGAAACAGCAGCCGAGCAAGGGAGAAAAGACGAGGAAACCGGGGGCAGAAAGAGGGCGAGAAGAAACGAAAATGATCAGGGATCTTGAAAGATGGACTGGCTGCGGTTGGTCGCGGCTTTTCTCGAATGCCGTCGTCTGATCGTCTCCTACTCGAAACTCCTCGAGTGAGAAGAAAGATAGGAGAAAAAGAAAAAAAGGGAGGGGGTGAAGCAGAAGTGAGCGAGGCGAAAGGTGAGAGGTGGAGAAAACCAGAGTCTTAGGGGGTGGAGGAATGCTTGGAAAAGGAGGGAACAAGACCGGAGCTCTACTCCAGCAACTTTATAATTCTTGCGACGCTTTTGGGGAATGAGATTCGCGGAGGATGGGGGTTAAGGTAGTCCGCTGGCGCCAGTGACGTCTGCCGAATAGCTGACTTCCAGACTCTTACAGTTTTCGGCTAAGTGGTTCCCTTTTACCACCCCCGAACCTCTGCACACCTTCTCACTCTACGAAGTTTGCGTGTAGGTGACAGGCGGCCAAATACGAATGGAAATCGCACCTTTACGCAACTACAATCTAGACACAAACTCCACATCCCATAGTTCATCGTTGCTTCGCAGATAATTCAAATCTATCAGCTTAAAAGGCATTTCTTTCACGCAATTACCATCTCCAGGTTCAGACCGGCTAAAATAAAATGCAAAACTGTGTTCACTTACCGCCAAGGTGTGCTTGAGACATGTTGTGAAAATTGTCACGCTCGTATGACGACGGGGGTGTCGAGGGCAGTGGAATCCACTGCTAGTGAACCCAAGAGGGCGGCGCTGCAGGAGTCGTGGCGTTGGTGCTGACATAAACTCCCGCTGATGTGGCATTACTCGTGGTCCCACTTTGGGACGATACACCACTTGGTAAAACATCTCCGTCGGAGACCTGGACTGATGGGGCACCCAAGATGCCCTGTTGGAAGTTGAAGTCCAACGTACCATCCATCGAGAGTTCGTGCTTTATCACCTGATGAAGAAATAAAAACGATATTTTAGACCTTAGTTTCTAAAGTTATTAGGTGTCGGATTTGAAGTTCATATATCACAAGCCTGAAATTCCTCATCCTGAAGTACCTCATCAACGTTGCAGTCAAATTCTTCCAGCGTTTCGATATTGATGTTAAGGTCATCAAGCAAGGCAGTGTTGTTTAGAGCCCCCATGATCTGACCCATTATCGTGCTTGGCTTTGGCGAATCTGGAGGACTGGGACCCGCAGGACCCGTTTGTGCCTGTCTTTGTTGATGCTGTTGTTGCTGCTGCTGTTGCTGTTGTTGCTGCTGCTGCTGTTGGCGTTGCTGTGTCTGGAGAAGGTACTGAATGGTCTGCTGTTGCTGAGGGTTCAGAGTCGAGGGACTAGGCTCGCTCTGTTGGTAAGAGGGGGACATGCCAGAGACCGGACTCAGATTCTGAAAGAATGACAAAAAAACCTTAAATCATCAAAGTGATGGTCTGAGAAGGTCTAAAAGATTTTGAGCGTGGTTGACTTTCACTGACCAATTGGCAGGCACAAGGTTGCAGGCGATGATGAGGACATCTCTGCTGACTCGTGGGTTGTGGAGTCGGT
>JAWWLR010000092.1:56884585-56896394 GCA_035041075.1 Acraspis erinacei | reverse complement strand
TCTGTTAATTTAAGAAATTAATCAATAAGTTATTTATAAATTTAAAATTAAACTTTAATGTTCGTTAATGAACGAAACAAAGATAAAGGGTATGAAATTTCGATCAGATGATAAATTCAGTCAATATTTGGTTATGTTTAATATTTTTAATTCAAAATAAAAAATAAAAACTGGGTAAGTAAGCGGAGAACGAATGATATGAAATTTGAATTTAAAATTCTATCTATTTTAGGTTACTTAAAATCAAATTGTATTTTAAATTTATAATCATTTTCTCAATCTTACCCTTTGAACATTTACATTTAAACATCCGCATTTTTCTCCGTGCAACATAAATTTTAAAATACGCTACTATTATCAGTCAATATTTAAGATAAATTAAATGCAAGAAAGAACTTTTAAATTTAATACTGTCTTGAAGTCATAAACTAAATGAAAATGAATTTATTCCACTTTAGATTCAGTAAAGGTTTACATGTGTAACAAGTTTGATCTATTTATATGAAGAATCTGTAATCGGAAATTATATTTTTTATATTTATTTTGCTTTATGGATAAAAGCTGAAGTCAAGATGAAAATATTTTTGTCTCTAACTTAATTTGTTAATCGAATTAATGATATTCCAAACATATAGAAACGTTCATTGTCTCAATTTTTTAAATATCAAATTTTGTTCGCTCACTCTTCAACAGACGGAAGATATTTGATAGATTTTTAGAAATATTGAAGTGCGAGTAGCGTGAATAACACATTTTCATCTGCAAAAAAATAAGGTTCCAAAAAAAATGTAAGAAAAGAAATTATGAAAATTCATGGGCAAATAATCCTTGATAAAAAATGTGGGTCGTGAGCTAAAAAAAGCAATACATATGTTTGATAAAAATACTTATCGCATCTCTAATTACTTTTAAAAACACACAGACTCTTTTTTAATTCTACAAGATCGAAGCGTGGCTATTATTGTAAAAATTGCAAACATTTCAAACTTGTACAATTTCTAAAGTGATTGCAAAGAAACTGCAACGAATGCAAAGGAATTTCAAATATTCCAATGAGATTTTATAATGATTTAAAATTGCAAAAGGATTCTTAAAAAATGCAATATGATTGAAAAATGATTTTATGAAAATTTTAAATATTATAAAGTGATTTAAAATTTTTAAATGATTTTAAGAGGAATGCAAATATTTCAAATCTTTAAGGATAATGGCAATTAAACTAAAAAGGCTTTTAGAATTAAGCGCGAAAATTAATATAAAAAGATAACGAACGTAGCAAAAATTTTTAATCGATTGCAAATGAACTGTAAAGATTACAAAGGAATTTCAAATATTACAAAAGAATGGGATGGACTTCAAATATTACAAAGAGATTTAAAAAATTGCAACAGGATTGCAAAGGAATTACCAAAGTTGTAAAGTGATTGCAATGTGATTTTAAAGTGATTGAAATTATAAAAGTATTTCTGAAAATATAAGGTGATTGCTAAGTAATTACAAGATTATTGCAAAGGGGTGTTAAAAGTTGCAAAGGCTGCACAAAAATTTCAATGGTATTACAAACTGATTCTAAAGTCCAAAAAAATTCCTGAAATTAAAAGGTGATTTCAATACGACTAAAAAATGTTTGGAAAATAATTCCAAGTGATTGAAAATTACAACGAAATTTAAACAATTGCTTGGGGAGAGGGTTCTATGATTGTAAAAGTACGACCAAGTTTTCAAGGTGATTTAAAGATGTAAGTGATTTCAAATTGTTGACGGATTTGAAAAATTGCAAAGAGATTGAAAATTAATTACCAATGTTGTAAGGTGATTGCAATGGGAATTCAAAGTGATTATAAATCCCAAAGAGATTCCTGAAAACGTAAGACGATTGAAAAGTAATTTCAAAATTATTGCAAGGGTATTTCAAAAATTACAAAAGGATGTAAAAAATTTGCAAGGTGATTAAAAATTGCAAAGGGACGTAAAAAATTGATAACATATTCCTAAGATTGCAAAGGTGTTGTAAGTATTTCAAGGTGATTGCAAGATGACTCCAAAGTGAAAACAAGGTAATTGCAAATTGATTGAAAATTCTAGAGATTCTAAGATTCCAATGTGCTTTCAAAGGAATTGCAAGTATTCCAAGGTTTTTAAAATTGTTAAAAATAGTAAAATTATGTTTCGACATGTTATTGGACTAATAACAATTACGATATAATTACAAGTAATTAAAATATCAGATGTTGGCTCGAAAGTGGCGTTTTACGCTCGAATTACGATCGCAGAAAATTTACCCGAGCATTCTCACGACATCCGAGGAGTTCGAAACTCATAGTAGCAAGGAGGAACGAGAATAGGTTCGGAGTAGGGAGAGTGGATCCACTATCGAGCTTTCGTAAGGTGGAAGTTTGAAGGTGGAAGGTGGAAGACGGTAGTATGGGTATCTCCTAGACTCGTAGGTAAGCGTCGACTTGGGCCGAGAGTCGAGTCGAGAGAAGAAAAATGATCCATTAATCTGAAACCCAAAGTCTGGCGGCGCTTGGCGTCGCGGCGGCGGCACCAGTGGCGGCCACCCTCCACCACTTGACGCTCAAGCGCACCACGATCCTCACGACTTGTTAGAATCTTACATCCCCACAAAATTCCACTTCTCACATGTTTCTACACCCATGCTTTTCACCCCAAAACGTCTAATCTGACATTTTACTTATACAATTCACGGCCCGAATCAATTAAACGGTTACTTGGCCCGGATATTCAATTTTCAAACATTTTATATTTATAGAAAAATATCCTCAGTCAATCTTGTTATTTTATTAAAACTGATTGACAGATTTCAATTATATTTACATGGATCACAGTGGTTCAAAAGTTAAATTATATTCCCCTACTTTTTTCTTTTAAAAAGAACAGCGTAATAAACAAATATTAATAAACGCAACACTTTTACAAGAAAAAAAAAACAAGCACGTACGATCATTATTTTTTTGTTCGTCTCATGCAATTTTTAGATTAAAATATAAAGTTAATATAGATACCAAATTTTTGTATTTCATAGTATCTATATTACATACAAGAAGAGAAAAGAAAATCAAGGAAAATATTTTTTATAATTGATAACATTTTGTTGCTTAAATTCAGAATATAACCCAAGTTTGTTTCAAAATGGTAAGTTTAACTTTTTAGGTCAAATGATTTTTGTTTCAAATAACCTATTTCCGATGAAAAATGCTAAGTTGCCCTATTATTGTACAAAAAATATAAATATTCTTCGATAACTAAAGATTTTTAGAAACAATAGCAATTTTGTATGAAAAACACAAACATAACGTGATAAAAAATTGTTTAAGGTTCTAAATCTAGTTCCGCTATAAAACGTCAACAAAACCAAAAAATGATAAATTTAATTACTCTAAATAATAATCTGAAACATCTTATGATTTTATTAAATTAAAAATGCTAATTTTCAATGAAAACCACTAATATAACATAACACAAAATAGTTCCAAATGGTAAATATTCCTTGAAATTTAATTATTTTTAATTAAAATAACAGTTTTCACTGAAAAACGTTAACATAACATTAAATTGTTCAAAAATTGTAACTTTAATTTGAAATCTATATCAGCATTTGTAAAATCGTACAAAAATTAAATTTCTTTAAAATTTCATGATTTTTTACTAGGAAGTTGTGAATCTTCTCTAAAATTTTTGAAATATAATTTTATTTAATTAAAAATACCAATTTCCAACGAAAATCTAAGATAATCCTAAATTGTTCAAAGATTCTAAATTTTGTTCAAATGAAAGAAATTTATTTAAAAATACTGATTTTCTATGTAAAACAACAACATAACCTTATATTGCTCAAAACTTACGAATTTGCTTGCAAATCTAATTATTCTTTAACAAAAATTTCAATTCCCGACAAATGCACTAACACAATCCGAAATTGTTCAAACTTTAAAATGTTGTTATTTTAAAGAAAAGTCTTGGACTTAATTCTAATTATTTCAGTGAAAACCGTTAATAAAGTCAGAAAATGTTTCAAAAATGCAAATCTTGCTCGAAATTTAATTATATTTGTTTTAAAATGCTAGTTTTTTGGTGTAAAACTCTATTGTAACCTAAAATTGTTTATTAATTATAAACCTTTAAAATATAACAATCTTTGTATAATATTTTTAACAATTGATTTGACATTTACAAAGTTCTAATTTAAATACGCAAGAGTATAAAAAAGTTCAAATGTTTCGCAATGCCCATAAGATTTTCTGCGATTTATATCACAGATTTAGTTTTCAAAATTTCAAACTTAAGATGTAAAACAATTTGAAGAAACGAAAGACCAATCTAGACTCCAGCAAAGATGATTGCGAGAGTTTCGGAACTTTTTTTAGATACGAATATAACATTTTACTTATGAATGAAATATTATAAGAAGAATAGTTCATGGGTGAGATTTTTTTTTCTCGTTCGCGTCAATGTTCAAACAATCATGTTAGATTTTCTTTTATATATTTTTTTACCCTAATCGTTAACTTTAAAAAAAGGAGGCTGGACAAAATTCTCAAATATAGGGATTATAGGGGATTTTGAAAAGAATAAGGGAAAAAGTAGACTGACTCTTATACCTGTATTTCGTTAAATTGCAGAAACACTGAATAAAAGACAATAGAACGAAAATTTAGTGATGTTTCCTCTAACTGATCGAGAAATTAGATGAAGAGAGAAAATAAAAAAAAACATAATAGGAAAACACATCGTGGATGTCGCCATCCCAAAGACGTAGATACGAAGGACGCTCACTATTTAAATTCCAAATATCGGTTCTCACTCTTGGCAAATACAAGTGGACAAAATAGTGACACGGTAAAATTTAAATTCGTTAGAGATAATCATTCTTAATTCAGGGAAATTAATTTAGAAGTAATTATAAAATTTACATTCTCCAAGAAAAAGGTGGCAGCGGTGGGATACATTCATTGATTTATATCATATTCTCTCTAAAATAAATATAAAGCGTCTAAATTCCATCACTTCGTCTGATATTATCAGAAATCTATCCTTTCCGGGTTTCAAAGTAAGACAATTTTATTCACATAAATGGAGGGACATAAAAAAGGTGCTACGTCGTTTTTTGCGATTCTCTTGTCGTTTTTCCTCCCTTCGACGAGGCGACGCGACTTTTTCACGGCGATGCTCTTTTCGTAGACCATAACCGCCCCGGTCGTAATTTAAAATAAAGAAAGCATAACCATGCATCTTAAACTCCGCGAAGTTACAACGGGAGTAAGAAGAATCGACTGAAAGAAAGACTTAGTTCGAGGGGAAGAGTGAGAAAGAGATAGAAAGTAGTTCGAGAAGGAAAGAACGACTCGTTGAACTATTAGTGGCACGCCATTACCCTTTGGTGCATTCATAACAGCCACCCCGCCTCCCTATCCTACCCCCCGTTTACTTCGCGTTGTGTAATTCAAATTTATCGAAAAAACTTACGCCAAAAACTTTGCTTCATTTTCCAACCGCGAAATTATCCGGGCACTTGCACCAGTAAAGAATTTGTACTTGAGCTTTAAGGGCAATGTACCGTAACAATTTAAAGTCATTAGTTACAATATTGCACGTCATTTTTTTCACAATTTAACCAAACGAAATACTCAGATGTCTAAATGTTTAGAACATTTTTAACTCTTGAAAAATGAAGATTTTCAAATTGAAAGCGTTTATAATTTAATGTTAAAAAATGTGTCCTTCAAAATCATACTCTCTATAGAATTTTTACCCCATTTTCAGTGAACAAATTGAGGTTTTGTAATTTCCTACCATAACACCAAGGAATTTCTTAAGTGAGTTTCCTTTCTCTCATTATTTTTTTTAAATATGCTAATTGAAACCTGTTTAGGCCGTTGAATTATTTATAAAATCTCGTAGAATCTTTGAAATCCTTTAAGATCCGTGAATTATTTTGACAATTTTTTCATTCCTTTCAATATTTTGAATTGTTTGCATAATCTCTTGAAATGCCTTTAAAGCGATTGACCTCCCTGGAAACCCCTTGAAGCCCTTTAAAAAGAGTGGAAATTACTTCAAATTCGTTGAGAATCTTTGAAATCCTTGAAAATTCGTGAAAAATTTCGAAATATTAAGACATCCCTTGAAATATTAAAAATCCTTTATAATATGTGAAAATCCTTTGAAATACCACTAAATCTGATAAAATTATACGAAATCCTCTAAAATCCTTGAAAATTACGAGTACTTTGAACTATTTTCAAATCTCTTAAAATTCTTTGAAATCTTTGCAAATATTTTGAACTCAGGTGAAATCTTTTAAAGTCTTATGAAATCACTTTAAATTTGGTGAATATACTTTGGTATCTTTTAAAATAAAATCTCATGTATTCTTTCCAAATATTTCGGATACTCTTAAAATCCCATTAAGTCCCTTAAAATCTTTATTACATTGTGGCGTATGAAATAAAAAATTTTTTAATGGAAAGTACTATAAATAAAAATGTTCTAATTCCAATGCGATGAGAATAAAGCCTAAAAGAATTAATCATTCTTATTAAACACCTTCTAAAATATTAGTTTAGTTTAGTTTATTGATGGTATTCACCTTGAAACAAAGATTTGCTTAAAGCATATACCAACGCGGTAAATTTATTTTTGTTTGAGTTACACATTAGACATACCATAATTAAGAGGTTTGAAAACTTTTAAGTTTTTATAGAAGTTCTTTTCGCTGAATAGAAAACGACTAATAATGACATCAACTAATTTTTAAAACGAGTATAATCAAAATATTCCGACTCGAATACTATGAAGATTGAAGATTCAAGTTTGCAGAACCTTATTAAAACTTGAACTTCATGTCAAAAAAAAACGAGAGGGAGTTTTTCTTCATGTCGATAATTTCTTAATAAGAAAATGGAGAAAAAAGTTAAAGTGGTAGATGGAAAAGGGCGAAGAAAAAACGCGTAGGAAAGTTGTTAGACTTGAGGTAGGGAGCAAAAACAGAATGTATGGTGACAGATAAAAGGGAAGTGGGTCAGCGAGTAGAAAACCCTACATTCGCTGCGAAAAAATTCGACATTGTTCAAAGTAGCAAGTATAAAATGTGACCTGCATATTAAATTAAATAGAGCTCGAACAAATTACATTAGATGCATTTATCGCAAATAGAGGAAATGGTCTTCAAACCATTCTCGAACTTAACTTTTATAAAATTAGTAACCAGCAACCCTCACAGTACCTATGGGTTCAAAAAATAGAGTAAAAAGCGTATTTCTTTACGCTTAAAGGTACCCCTTTTTTTACAAAAACTGGGTGCGATAAATAAGTCATTAAACGCAGTAGGTTTTTCATAGGTTAAAAGGGCCAATTATGGGTCAACATTCATGCTCTACAACTTTATTATTTATTTTTATTTTTGTAATATAACTTTCTGTACATTTATAAATAATATTTATAGAACATACAGCAAAATCTCATTAGCAAACAAAATTTCTACTGAATAATAGCGTTGATCCATATTTACCCACCGTTCTCTATTATCCTGGTTGACGGAAGTAATTTTTCTGCGTTTTAAAATTAATGTTTTAACTAGCTTTGAACATTTTTGAAAAATGTTTGAAAATCTGAAATAATGAAAAATAGGTAAAAGTATAATTGCGTAGTTAAATTTCCCGTTCAAAAAATTGAGGATAAATTTTCAAAAATCGAATTTTGAAACAAAATGCTAAATTTTCAGCCAAAGATATTGATCTTCTTCTAACAGAATAAATTTTACAAAAAGTATTTAACACATATTTTCAATCAAGGTGTTGAATTGTCACCTAAAAACGATCAATTCTCAACCGAAAATGGAATTTTTAAATTTTCAGTTGAAACAATTAATTATACAAAAACGAATTTACAACGAATGTTCAATCTTAAATCAATAAAATGTATTTTTAACAAAGTGGTCCAACTTTCAAACATTGTCCAATTACAATGTATATTGTCCCTCACTTCAAATTGTACACATGTCATTGTTTTTGTTGTTCAATTCAAGTCTTATTTTAGAAGGAACTTCAAGTTAGCTGTGCTATACGACGTTGATTGAATTGATGACAATTTCTTGAAAATGGATTTTTTTCTTGGCTAACAATTTCTTTTGCAAATTCAACTAATTTGTTCAAAATTCATCTTTTTGGTTTGAAAGTTTATCTCTTGCTGTAAAAATTTTGCTTTTTTGATTAAAAATGTCACGGTCTAGTGAGAAATTGTGTTTTTCTGTTAAAAATGAACTTCTTGGTTGAAAATTTACCTCTTTTGCAGAAAGTTAGTATTTTTGGCTCGAAAATTAAACAATTTGGTAGAAAATTTAATTATTTGGTTAAAAATTAATCTGTTTAGTTGAGGATTCAGTTATTTTGTTAAAAAGTTGTTTTTGTTGGTACAATATTTAGAAATTCATATTATGCGTTTTGGGCTTATTCTTTGGTTGAAAAGTCAACTATTTTGTAGAAAATTTGTCTTCTGGCTTAAAAATTCAACTATTTGTGTAACTATTAATTTCTTTGGTTGCAAATGCATTTTTTCGGTCTATGTCATTCTTCTTAGTTGAAAATGTAACTTTTTGTTAAAAAATTGATGTATTTTCTAGAAAATTCATCATTTTGGATAGAAAATTAATCTTCTGTGTTTAAAATTAATCTTTTTGGACAAAGAAAGGAACTATTTGTTTGAAAATTCAACTGTTTTGTACAAACCTCATCTTTTTGATTAACGGTGCAACTGTTCGATGGCAAATTAATCTGTTTTCACTAAGGATTCAACTGTTTTTTTTTTTTTTTTTTTTAATTGCATCCTTTTCGGTTTAATTCAACTTTTTTATATAAAATGAAAATATTATATTGCACTGTAAAAAATAAAAACATTGTACCACTTAGAATGGTAAAATTACCAACAAAAAAAATTGGTTCAATTTTATTACTCTGATTATAGGGTAAATACCACTCGCATGCTAGAAGTTCCAACCAATCTTGTAACTTTACCACTTTCAGACTGATCATGTAGCTAGGCATTGTAGAAGTACAGTTTCTGCTTGTGAATCTATGACTTTTAAAGTAGGTAATAAATGGACCTACTTTCAGAGAGTTGAATTTGTTTAAGCTGATAAAAATACAGAAACTGTTAAAAATTCCTTTTTCCAACGTAATATCAGGTCTTTAAATTTGATCATTGATAAGCCGACGTACTTGCGCAGCTCTGAACGTAGTATATGTACAATTAATTGTAAAGTTTCAAAGTTGCTGACAATAATGAAAAAATCGTAAAATTAAAAGTATGTGTAAGACAGCGTGTTTCAGAACGGTATAAATTATGGGAAAATTGATATGCAAAATTCATAAAAAATATTAAACAAACATTTTTTTATTTAAACTACTGCTTTCTGCTGTATTACTTATTTGAATTGGAAATTTACCCTTTTTAATCAAATTACCATTATTTACATTTCTCATGTAGATTCTAAAGTTACGCTGTTCAATAAAAACACGAATATTTTCGGTTAAAATACCATCACCTAAAATTCATAATGCATTTGTAATTTTACAGCACCTGTCTGGAGACTTACATAAACTAAAAGATAAATTCCATACTGAAAGTGGATATTAGTTATTGCCAGTAAAAACATTACTTTGGGAGTAGGTAATAATCAGACCTACTCTGAAAGTGGTAAAATTACCAGAAATTTTTGTTTTTTACAGTGGGGGTAAAATGTATGAAATATTAAATTCATTGTTGAGAATTCAACTTTTTTTCATTGAAGATTTGACTAATTTATATTTTAGATACTACGTTATTTTTAGATAACCCTTAAATAAATTCAGAAACAAAAATTAGTCGGCGAAAATGATGTAATATGTTTGGGAGTTGGGGGGTAAAGCTTAAGGTCTCTTTAAGAAAGGAGGATACTTGGTTTAATATTTCAGTAAAAAACCTCAAGTAATTTATGCAGGATCCTAAAGTTAACGAAAAAAATGTCAACTTTGTTGCTAAATAAGAAATTAAACAAATTTTACATTAGAAACCCAAAAAACAAATATTTTCGAAATCTAAAAAGTTCTAATTTGAAGAAAAAAATCCTTATTAATCACTGAGACACTTTTTCGGTATGTTGTGAGTCGCTGACGTGTCAGACATATTATTTTAGCCAATTGGCAAAGATGTTCAAAAATATTTTTCAAGGAAAAGTACAGAAATAGTGTAATTAGCAGACAATTGTGGGAAAATAGTGTCTCCAATGTAATTTTTCTTGAAAATAATATCAAAATAGTATCATCGCTAAAAAAGTGCCAAATAGTGTCAAAAGTGTGGTGAGTCCAAGGCCTGCACTGTATGTATGCCAGATTATAAGATTTGAAAAATAGGTAAACAGTCTATTTAATATTAGGAAAATTTCATAACACTATTTTACTACTATTTTACAAAATAAATGCTGCTGTCCGAAGCCTGCAAGGTGGAACGGATAGCCAATAGTAGTTATTGTGATAGATTTATATAAGATATAAGATATAAGGTGAAACGAAAACGAATTAAGAGAAGTCGGAGGAATTCGAGAGATGAATGAAATTGTAAGAGAGAAAGAGAAAGGAGAAGTGGAGGAGATCCACTAGGAGGGGGGGGGGGATCTAATTGAGATCAATTGCGACTCCGCCGGGGTCAATTCACTCCGGGGCCTGCCAACCCACCACAGAAAAAGATACTCTTATACACTTATGTATGCACGCATAGTTCACGCAAACGCAGATGCATGTTCTTACGATACGTGTTTTTTCTATAGAGTATGCTCGGTGCTCGGTGCTCGGTGCAAGTCGTACAAATGCGTACGACCTTCTCTACTACGTTAACTGTGGGCTGCATACTAAGATCAGAAATTGATAATCAACTGGCACTCCAGTCTCTCCTTCCTTGATTTTATTTTTTTTGTTTTATGCAAATGGCTTTAAATTTAGATGCATTGTGGCTAAATTGTATAAGATAAGGTAGTACCGTGACTTTTAAAGACTTTAATGACTTTAAGAGACTTAGGTGATTTCAGGAGACTTGGGTCTCCTTAGGAGAGCTGAACAAAACTCTTTAAAAGATTTCCAACAAAATCCATTTGAAAAATTATGATAATTGCATTAAAGTCAAGCAAGAAACATAAATATACATAAATATAACTCATAAATCTTTTTCAATCTCTTGAAACCTGTAGAAATTCCTTAAAATCTTTTTTTATTTACTCACATGAATGTCTTAAATCTGACGAAATCCCGAAAATCCCTAGAAGTCCCTTGAAATTTCATGTAATTCAATTAATTCCCTAAAGTTTTTACTCCCATAAATCTATCATATCTATCGAAATTCACTTAATAATGATGAAATCTTTTAAATTCTTAGAAATCTTTGAAATAACTTTGGAAATGTTAAACATTCCTGAAATCTAATAAACTCCCTAGAAATGATTTCAAATTTTGTACATCTTGAAATCTTGAATATCGTTTAAAATTTATTTAAATATATTTAAAGCGTTAGAAAAAGTCTCAGATCCCATAAAATTCCATGAAGTCATTAAAACTCACTAAGATCCCTGGGAAATTTTTAAATCTGTGTAAATGTCTTGAAATCTTGCAAAATGTTCTAAATCCATTACAATTTTTAAAACCTTTAAAGTCCTTAGAGATCCTGTAAAATCAACTAAGTGAATTATCTTGAAATTTTCAATATCTATCAAAATTTCAAAAACATATATATTGCCATAGAAAATTCTTATCAAGTAAATATT
>JAWWLR010000092.1:56846118-56857368 GCA_035041075.1 Acraspis erinacei | reverse complement strand
ATGGATTTTTTTACCAAATTAATTGAGTTTTCCACTTAAAAAGACAAATTTTGAAGAAAAGAAATGTTTTCCAAAAAATTATATTGCTAAATTTTCAGCAAAAAAAATTAATTATCTATCCCGTAAAATAAATTTTCAACGAAAAAGTCAAATTTTTTGCTAAATTAATTAATTTTTAACCAAAAAGCTGAATCTTAGCCCTACAAATTAATTTTTAACCTAATAGTTGAATATTAAACACAAAAAATTAATTTTTTTATCAAAAATCCAAACTTTTAGGAAAATATAGAAATTTTAACCTAAAAAAGGCAATTTTGAATTTAAAAAAAAAGAATAGTCCAATTTTCAGTTAGGAAATTTATTTTTTAATAAAAACAAAAACGAATTTTCAACAAAATTTTCAAGTAATGAGTTTACTTTTCTACTAAAAACGAATTTTCGACAAAATACTTGAATTTTCACATAAAACAGATACATTTTGACCTTAAAATAGAATAGTTAAATTTTCAGGAAAAAATTTATTTTTTGCAAATAAAACTAATAATACCTTCTCATTATGGTGATAATGAGAATGTAAAATTATATTACAATTTTTTAAACAATTTCAAGTTCGCTCGAAAAAGTTCCAGGTAAATAGACATTCTAGAAATGGAACGTAGGAAGCTTTAAATATTGAAAAAAAAATGTATTCGAAGTGAGGCCACGTGCCACTTACCCAATTCCTATATCTTATCGACATTTTTCCAAATAACGCATATCCACAAAAAGTAAGGTATTATATTTAAAATTTAGGAAATTAACTAATCGGATTATGGCCCAAATTACTGGTAAAATATAATAAGAAAAGTTTTAAATAATTAATTTCTAACTTGGACATTTTATCAACAGATTCATTAGTTTTCTTTGGAGTTTGACTTTTTTATTAGTTGATGAAAGTTAATCTAAGTTAGGACTATAGATTGGATTTATCTTCCTACGCCTGTTAAATTCCCTCATATTCTTCTTCATTTTTTTTCTTGAAGCTCTGAATTATTCCATCGCTCAAGAAATATTAAATTTCACGTTTTATTTCAATTTTTTTATTTTATATTTAAGATGTACTAGTATTTTTTAATTTACAACTTAGAAACTTATTTACCAATTCAGGGTGTCTACTCAAATTATGAAGAAAAAATTCCTGAAAATTCCTGACTCTGAATATGTACAATTTCACGAGTTTTTTTATAAATAATTCAATAGGTAAATTTTCAGTAAAAAAATGATTGTCGACCAAAGATATAATTTTTCAACTAAAATGATGGGATATTAAACTGTATTAGTTCACTTTTAAGTTCAAAAAATTAATTTTTAACCAAAAAAGAATCGACGAATTTTCAACTAAAAGGGATAAATTTTCAACCAAAAATCGAATAGTTCAATTTTCATTTTAAAAAAATGTATTTTCCACTATAAACATTTTTCAGTCAGGCGAGAGAAACAATGTCAACCAAACTAGAATTTTAAACTGACAATATTAATTTTCTAACAAAAATAAAAGATTTTAAACAAAATACATGAATTTTCAACCAAATAGTTAAAGACTTTCAGTTAAACAAACTTAAGCAAGATTTCGAATAAATTTCCTAACATTTTCAGGTCTTTTCAGGTATATTAAAATTCCCCGACAATGCCAGGTTTTTCTAGTTAGTAGAAACCCTGAAAATCTATTGCATTAAATATCTATTAAAGTTCGTTTTATTAAATTTCTTAGATAAAATTTGTAATCCTACAGTATTCTGAGCATTCATCCCTTTTCCGTCTATCGAATGTCAATTTAAAATGACGGGTCTCTATCTGATTATGAAGAAAGAGAGAAAATTAGTACTGTATAAAAATGGAGGTGAAGTCCTCATTTTGAGTTTAATTCTCTTAGAGTGAGTGAATTAGTGAAAATCCAGAATGTTTAGCTGAAATTGAACGTGGAAAATCGAGTAAAGTCTTTTTCATAGGCAGACTATGGTAATAAGGGAACCAGAATAAAAAAAGTCAGTGGAGCTTAAACCAACGCGATTACGAGTCAAAATGCTTCGTTACGTCCAATCTAAACTACCTCAATGTGGTATAGGATCGAGTTCATAGCTTATGGATTTTTTCATTCTGCCCTCAAATCTGCGCTCGATTATCATGCTCTCGAGAACATTTCTTTGCTAATCAGCTCCTCAAGAAAATAATCGCTGCTCTTTATAGCAAATTTTCAACAACAAAAAGTCCTGCCATAAAAATGAAGTACTTATTTATTATTCGAAGTTCAAACCCATCAAATAATAAGGCAAACATATGATAAATTAATGTGAAGACAAATTTAAGATTTAAGAAGGAATTCCATGCAAATGTAATTTAGCATATTTTACTCATCATTCTGCTCATACTGTATATATTATAGATACTTCCTAGATGTGTTTTTGATGAGCACTCAAACAGAACGTAAATGCAGCATAACCGGATTAATTGCACATTTTCAAAAGATGAAAATGCTTTCATTCGAGGTTTACATCTTTGAGCTGCTTTCCGCATTACAACTTTCAGTCACCTATAATAATTTTCAGTTCATTCTGCTTGATACCTTTACTTGCAGATATCAAACTAAAAGCATTAGCGAATATAATGTTGAAATGAACTGCTTCCTTTGAAATTTTAGTAACATCAAAAGGGTTTTCCTACTTAAAGTAATGATAATTTGTTGTTTTTTTTCCTTTTATTATGCGATGTACACAGGCCTCGTATTCCTTTGAGAAATTCAAAATTGTGCCAATTCGCATACCTGGAAATTGTACTAATTTTTTTAAATCACTTAAATCTATAGAAATCCCTGAAAGTCCTTGCTATTTCATTTTATTCATTTAGTAAAGTTTTTTTAAAAATCTCTGAAATTCTTTGAAATTGATAAAAACCTTTAAATCTTGTGAAATCCATATTAATCCCACCAAAATCAAGCCCAATACCGTAACACATCCTGAAATCGGTAATATTTTTCAAAATTCTTTAATGAATAATGCAAACTTTGAAATTTTCTGAAATGTTGTAAAACGTAATAAAATCTGATGAAACTGCTTGAAATCCCTTCAAATCATTGATACTTTTTAATTCCATAACTTCTTTTAAAATATCTTACAAGCTTTGAAATTTTTTAAATCTAATAAACTTTTTTTAATCTTTTTAAATCCGTTGAATTCTGTCGAAATTCTTGGAAAAAGCTCAACTTTCTTCAAATCTCTTGAAATAAATAGAAATTCCTTATAATCGTAAAAGCCGTAAAAATTAAATTAAATGTTAGAATTTGTTCTAATACGCTTATTCTTTAACATCCCTTAAAATGTCTAAAATCCCATAAATATTGCGCAATCCTCAGAAATATTCTCAAATATCGTGCACATCTGTAAATATTTAACGACTTTTAAAAATTTATTTAAAAATGTTTAAACCTTTAAAAACCTCTGATATCTTTGATTCTTTTTTTCGAAAATTTTTCGAAATTTTATTGCAACCTTGTAAAAAACCTAAAATTAAACTTTTTGAAATCTCTTAGAATCACTTAAAATCTTGAAAAAAATTCTCCAAAATTCCTTGAAATATTTTTAAGTACTCTAAAAGCTTTAAAACGCTATAAATCCCTTGACACGTTTTGAAAATTTTTGAAATCCCTTCAAATCATTTGATATTTTTAGGATCATGAAATATTTTCAAATATTTGATTTTTTAGAAAGCGGATGTGTTATTTTATCCAAACTAGTGAAACATTTTGAAAATGCAAGGTGGAAAAATTGTTGCATTAGCAAGCAATTCGAGAAATTAGTAGGATTAGTTTCATTTTTTCTAAATACACTAGTAAAATAGTTGTATCGTTAAAAAAGTGTAAAAAAGTGTCAATAGTGTCGTGAGTTCGAGGCCTGTATACATCTAAAAATATTCAATGCACTCTATTTGTATCCTCTACAAATTTTTGCATTTGATTCGCTATGCACGTAAAATGAGGTTTTTTATCTCACAATATTCCATACACTCTGTTTTAATCCTCTAAAAATCTTTGCATTAGCTTCGAAATATTTTTGATTAAATTTTGAACTTTGTAAGCCATCAAAATATATTTCTGAGGATCGATTTACAATCTTCCAAGAGAAACGAAGGAAGAAGGAAATGCAGAATTTCACCGACGCAATTCGTGGCCCTTTTTCGCTTCATTGTACACGTGAAATAAGGGGTTTCGCTTCAAAGAAAGCGGCCTAAAAAGACGTTTCTATACACCTTGGAGTTCTAGACAGACCTATTCAGAACGGCTTTGACCGCGCTTGTCTCGACCATTTGTACCACGCATTTTCCAAGCCGGGCTCACTCCGGAAATATGTCATTCTCCCATTTACGCCCTACGTCCCGTACACTGAACGATAAAAAGAGAGAAAAAAGAGAGGGTTGACGTGCACCGAGAGAAACAGTGAAGAAGAGGAATGACCTTTCAATAAATAAATCAACCTTGAATACGTGCCACCAACGATATTTTTATCTCACAACATTAAAATTAAGTCTCGCACTTGTAATTATAATATTCACAATCATATTCAGGGATGAGTTTTGAAGAGATTAATCAACTTTGCGGTCTACGGAAATAGATTTAAAAAATCCGGTTTAAACCATTTTTCATTGGAAGCATTCAATAATGAATTTTACATTAAAGTACTTGACATACCAAAAAACAAGTTTTACATGATTTTAAGAATTAAATAAGTTTTATCAGCCACGTTAGAGAACGTTTTTCGTGGCAAAATATTCCCTACAACTGTACTATTTCCAGTATTAAAAATAATTAAATAATCTTCAACCATTGTTACATGTTTCAAACATTATTTCCTTGTTGAAAAGTCGTTTGAACGATTTCAGCCATATGAAAAGTTGATTTCAAAATTGGAAAAATTAGAGTTGTAGAGAACATTTTCTCAGGAAAAAATAAGCCATCATTTATTTAAATTCAGTCATTTTGCAAAAATGTATAAAAAAGGATAGTGAGAAAAAATTCAGTTGCAAAAAAAATTGGTAAATTTAATTTTCTTTGTAAGTTTGAAAAAAAATTAATTTAAAATAACGTTTTTCCTAAATTAAAGGTTCTACAATGGAATATGCAATATGAAAAGGGCGGCAAAATTCACCGAAGTTTGGTGAGCGTAGACCAAATATTTTCCGCGAGCTTAAACACTTGGTTTTCAAAATCGAAGAATTTTAAATTCAAACTTAAAAATCAATTATCTTGAACTGCTTAGACATGTATCTTAATGATGAAGCTTTTATTCGGATTGCTTTATTCCTAAATTTGTTAAAATAAAAATATATTATTCAGCGTTATATGGTAAAATTATTGAACTTAGGCCAAATATTATATATATGTAATTTAAAAATGTAAAATTTGCGGCGTCAACATTTTATATCTTGTTTCTCATTTCTTTTCAATTCAGAAAAAATAAATTTAAATAATTTATTGAAAGCTTCAATCAAAATAATGAACTTAAGGCCTTAGATTTGAAATTTTTAAATAATAAATTATCTATACGTCAAAAAACGTAAAAATATATATATAAAGAAGATTAGAGAAATATTAAAATATTTAATAAAAGTCATCAGAATGGGGTAAAAAAATTATTTCAGAATTAGCTATACCTCAAGTAGAATTTCAAGAGTCATTTCACGGTTTTTCCAAGTCTAAAAAAATTCGCTGGTATCCCCGATGACCACCTTCCTATTTTTAAAAATAAATAAAATTCTGTATAATCTAGCAAAAGCTAATTTTAGAGGGATCGTGTCGATAAGCAGAATTTTTGAAAAGGAGCTCAGAATAGACACAATTCTATCAGAAATCGCGCATCCGGTGTAGCGTATCGCGTGGAACTGTGGAAAATGTGACGGAAAATCCAGAGAGATACGAATCGAGGACGCATTAATTTTATGAACATACATATATAGGTATACAACAAATATGGAGCATTGTATATCTTCAGAATAAACTGAATTTTTGTAAAAAAAAGATGCCATCAAGATTTTTACCATGAGAAATTTTCGAAATAAAATTGTTCAGGAAAAACTTTCAAAGTGGTATTTTTTGGAAAATTTGAGCTATTGAAAAACAAATTAAAAAAGTTGGAGAAAGTGCGCAACTGTAGAGAATATCTCTCTAAATCTGAATCAGCGATAAGTATACCGCTAGTTCAAATCAGCGTATATACGCTGGCAAATCAGTTAAATTTAGCTGTTAATCAGTAAAACTTCACTGATCAGGAGCTAAATTTCGCTGTTTTAGCAGCGTATATACGCTGATTTCAATTAGCGGTATACTTATCGCTGATTGGTATACTTATCGCTGATTCAGATTTAGAGAGATCAATTCCACATAGTTGAGAAGCGATATGTCCTTCCTTGTTTAATTGTTAATAAATAAACGGATATTCCATCTACTTTCCATTACTTCCTTAATGAATTGAAACCTGATTGATATCATGAACAAGATAGCAGTAACAATAACAAGAATGGTCTCTATTATTATGATCTCTTCTAATCGAAGCCTTTTCTAAATAGTAAAAACTGATCAAATTTATACAATCAAATATATTCTTTCAAAATTATCATCCAACAATTACTTCTCGACGGCAAAAAAGGACGTTGATAAATTGGAGGAAAGTTATTTGACAATCTTTACACAGAATATCTCTATAGAGTCGTGATTACAGGGTAAATCGAGTAAGCTCCCCATAATAGCTAAATCAACATTATAGAGTAGTAATTCCGTGTTAGTTCGTAAATATCTGATAGATGGCCAGTGGCGGATGCCGACATCTTTAAATTTGGATGTACCATACAGGGCGGAAGTATTTGAAATCATTAAATGATATAAATAATAATATAGATAAATATAAGAAATTTTTTTTTAACAATTATCATTTATTTTATCATTTTTGTTTTCCTTTTTCTTGCAGCTCCTTCGGAACCAAAAGTCGATTCTAATTAGAAACTCCATTTTTTTATGGGTTAAACATTTTTCGAATTGTCTCTGAGGACTTCATGGATAAGAAATGAATGATTTAAGTGGGAATTGGAATAAATCTTGACCGCTCTCTTCGAGAGACACGCTGCTGGTGACAAGTTTATAATTTATTAAAGTTGCGTTCCGATCAATATTGTTTCACGTACCAGATCGAATTGTATACTACTGTACTTAAGCGGCTCTCAGCTAATTGTCCCATCAATAATGCAGAGACACGAACACGTTGTAAAGCAAAAATTACCGACGACCACTAACCACTGTCCAGCGGAATCAGAAACGACGATCGAGAGATCTCGAGATCTAATATAACGCTAACAACAAGAGGACCGAGGTTAATGACGAAGCAACATATGTGAGTAGTGGAGTTGTTACACGACATCTGACGTATTAATCTGGCTCAACTCCAACTCTATTGTTTAGTCAAGGGACTTTCGAGAGACGTAACGTGTGAAATCCAAATCAAGGTCGAAGCTAAACTCTTCATCAGTGCGGTCGAAAAACTTCATTTTACGATTTCCCTGATCTTTTTCCGACCAATTTTTCATTTTTCCTTACCATTAATATTCAAAAACCAAAATTTTATTCTTTTAACATTTTTAATGTAAAATATCTTTTATAACAGAATTAAACAGTTTCAAACTTAAATTTGAAAATTTACAATTTATTGATTTTGTTTCCACCCAAAAAAATTACTTCTCTACCGTAAAAGAGGCAATTGCAATCCAAAAGGAAGATTTTTCTGACAAAGTAGACACAAGTTCAGCAAAACAGTTAAATTTTTAACTTAAAAAATAAGATCGACTTTTTTAAACAAAGGAAATTGAGCTTCAACCAAAAACAGATGATTTTCCAACGCAAAAATTTGGATTTTCAATTAAAACGATGAATTTTCAACAACAAAGAAACAAATTTTCAACAAAGTAGTTTAATTTTCCAATCAAAATTAGACGCAATTTATGGAAAACAGTTGACTTTTCGACGCGAAAATATAAAGTTTCAACAAAAAAGTTAATTATCAACCGAGCAGTTGCATTTTTAACCAAAAAGAGGTCATTTTAACCAAGACGATACATTTTCTACAAAAAAATATGAATTTTAAACTAAAAAAAATTTGCAACGAAAAATGGAAACAGTACAAACTGTACGAAAGTAGTTGAATTTTCAAATAGAAAAAATCAATTTTGAACCAAAAAAGGAACAGTGAAATTTTCCGTTTAAAAAATTAATTTTCATATAAAAGAAATTAGCTTCGAACACAATAGTTAAATTTTCAAAAAATGTGATAGATTTAAACCCAAAAGATGAATCTTTAACTGAATTAGTTAAATTTTCAGATAAAAAAGAATTCATTTCCAACCAAAAAGTCGAATTTTCTACCAATCAGTTGCATTTATAACTAAAATGATTAACCTTTAAAAAAAATGTTTTTGGAACAAAAAACATTTGAATATTAACATTTTTAACGAAAAAAAATGTCTACCAAAAAAGATACATTTTTAAACTAAAAAGGCGAATTAAAAAAAAAATTGAATTTTCAACAAAAATATATGAATTTCACTCTGGTAAGATTTTTCACATAGAATATTTTATATATGGAATAGAAATTACGAATTTATTGTCCTTGTCAATTATTTAAAGTATCTTTTATATAAATCCCATGACTTTTGCCAAATTTGTTTAAAAATGCATGGTTTTTGCCTCTTGTGACGTATTTTCGCTTTTTTTATACTTCATCGATTTACTCGAAATGACTTGCACCTTTAATATTGTTGTTGGCATTTTTGGTACTCACTCAAAAACATAAACATCAAGGGACTAAGTAACTTCCTAAACTCACCTGAAACAGAAGAAAAAACATATGAATTAGTAAAAAGAATTGATTGTATAATTATTGAAATCAAGATCTACTAATTTTCTGGAATTTAAAATTTATTTTTTTCAACTTTTGCCACTGGTATTTAATTTTTGACAAAATATAACTCTAAACCTCAAACAAGTTTTCTTTAGCAAAAGTTTTTAACAACAAATCTCATGCACAGAAAGAATTATATAAGCTGTCTATGCATACCAGCAGATCACTTCACTTATTGTTAAAACATCATTAAAATAATGAATTGTATTTTTATTTTAGACAGTTTCACACCTTATGATATGGAGAACGGTTTCGGGAATGGCTTGCAGTGACCTTGACGCAACCTGATGCAACTAACGCGCTGAGAGTACGGTCCATTAATTCTCGGAATATCCTAAATCTGCGGTTTCTAATACCAGGTACAAATGTATTCCGCTTCTTTAAATTTATGAAAATTTTGTTTATAAAACTTGAGAAACCATTGGTGGCAAACCTCAGACAATGGCGATAAATAAACTTTCAAAGCTATCTTAGTAGTGCAGCAATTCGCATTGATCACCTAAGAAACAGTTTTTATAAAAAATTAATTTTGCACACATTCACAATGAAAATTTCCCAAATTCGTTGTCAAGAACATTTTTTGGTGCCACGTAGCCTTCATATTGAATCGATTTTCATGATTTAAAAAAAACATTGGATAAGACAGTCGATTTTTTCCCGTGTAATTAAAGCCATAAAAAAGACTTTTTCCATCACTATTTTCTGATAGTCTTCACAGAATAATTTACCAGAATTATTACCATGCGATGCGAATCACGTCTATCGTAGAAATACACGTTTTCCCTTCTACATCGCCACCCTCTGACCACTCTTTGTATTTGCATATAAACGAACTATCAGGCGTGAATCGAGATTACCCGATATATTAGTTGCTAGCTGGTGATAAATTTTAATTCGAAAATTCTTTCCCGCTTGTGATCGGCTGCATCGAAAATACAATCTGCTGCAAGTATTATACATTTTCAGATGAGATTTTGCACAGACTCAAAGAGACTAAATAAAGGTAAAAGTAAATTTCTACAGTTTTAAAATACTTCTACAGTAAAGTATCTCCCATTTTCGCGACCTTGAAACGCAAGGATTTTTTATTTCGACGCTGGAGAAACCCCACGTCTAGAGCGACCATCAAATTATTTTGGTCAAGCGACGTTCATTGGGTGCCCCGGACTTGTATCGATACTGTGCATGTACCAAAAAAACGAAGGTCGATTTGAAATCAATAAATAATATCAGTAATGATGCAGATAAAATACACCCGACTCTCGGTGTAGTAATTCCTAGAACTGCTGGTCCAAGCAGTTTATGGCACACCAGCAGGCATTAACAATGCTTATGGCGTTGGAAACGGTTCCGACGGTACAACGTGACAGATATAACATTTCCTTGAAGTAGTGAAATTTTCCAACTAAAAATCAATATAATAGAATCAAAAAACGACTAAAATATTTCGCGTAATAGTGAGTTTTGCAGCATGGCGTCGTGAGCGCAGTCATACGTAATAGGTTGAATTGCCAGCCGTCCGAAATGTTAGTACATGGTACTGCAGCCACTGCAACTGTATACGACTTTTTGAAGAAACTCTTCTAAACGTACAGATAAGTTATAAAGGTCTGAATAGTCATCTCTTCAAGTGTATAATGCATTTGCGCAATTAAATTTCTTCGTCCTATTATTTATTCCGTGAAACTGAAAGGTCGTCAATCGACAAAAGGATGGAAGATAACTGAGAAAATAGATTCTTTTTTTTGAGAAATATTACTATTCGTACAATTCTGACTTACTATTACGTTTAGAATATTTTCTCGAAAAAATCGTATGACGCGTATTCTCATGAAGTCATGCTAGAATACTCAAATCAAATCAATGAGGGCTTTCCGCTCTTCGGGACTCTTTTTTCAGTGGGCAGCCATTGACGCGGAGGAGAGCGTACAGGGACCGTGGTGGGAGGTGCCGAAACTACGCAAGTGGAAATAACCGTGTACGGGAGGTGAAATAGGGGAGACGGGAAATAGGTGACCCTTCACTGTATTCTTGTACTTACAATTTAAATTCTGCCTGCCTGAAAAATGTTCACTAACATCATCCAAGTCTAAAGAATTAAAGGAAACCTAAAATTTAAAAAAAACGATTAATTTTTTTAGGTTATGTACTTCTATTACCGACCGAGGTGGCGCTACAGAAAGTAGGAGTCGAGTGCCATTCACTGAAAAAAATGATTAGTTGGGACAACTAATAAAGTTGTTGGGACAACTATTTTAGTTAGTAAATAATGGTACTG
>JAWWLR010000092.1:56613971-56633507 GCA_035041075.1 Acraspis erinacei | reverse complement strand
CTGGAAAATTAGTTTCCATCGTCAGGATCATTCTCTCTGTTGGAGTCAAATGATGGAATAATTAATTTAAATACAAGTTATTTCCAGTTCACGTCAATTAGTTTCTTATTTTCTAATCTAAAACTATTTTTACCTTGCTAAGTACAGAGTTTGCCATACGCAGTGTGGCCGCTTGACCGATAAACCAGGAAAACCGGGAAAATGAATCTTTTTCAATTATGATATCATTCAGTTTAAATGCGTAATTCGAAAATCTTTCAGTTACACATTTTCCATTTTGGATTATAATTTTTAAGCGTACATTTTTCATTTAAAGAATTTCAACATGCAGTTTTAAAGGCTTCAAAAATTGAAAATTGTTATTAGCATTTCAAATCGACAATTTTTGGATTAAAAAAACATTTTATTTTATTAAAAATGTTAATATAAATTATAATCATTTTTTAAATTGAACTGCACATTAAGGATTAACAAGAGAATAATATTAAAATTTATTTTACAAGACAATTCGGAATCAGTTCAAAATTTAGGAATTTCTATATTTTAACCTTAAAAATTAAACGTCTTCAATTAGAAAGTCTTAGTATTTAAACAAATGAAAACGCCCGATTTAAACTTTATAAACTATTTTCAATTTAAAAATAAAATGGAAATAATATATTTATAATTAAAGGCTTTTATTAAATTAAAAATATTGTTTTAGCAGGTTTTAGCCTAATATGTGAAAATTAGAAAATTTTTAATTAAGAAAAACAAAAATTACTTTATATTTAGAAATATTTGATTGTTGATGCAAAAAACGAAACTTTGAACGTTACAAAAAATGTTGAAGCTTTTTTAAAATTATGAAAGGCTTCAAAAGAATAAAAAATATTTTCTTAAGATTCCTAGGAGCATTGAAAATGTCTATTTATTTTGAAAAATTAATTTTAAGAGAATATTTAAAAAGATTTCCAAAATTCTCAAAAATGAATCTGGAAGGTTTTAAGGAAATATTTTTATTTTTTAGAAATTAAAGAAATTTAGGAAGAATTCGAATCATTTTAAAAGATGTATACAAGTTTTGAACAAATTTATAAAGTAATTTAAATGTTAAATAAATTTAAAACAACATGTAGATGTTTCAAGATTTTGAAATAAAATTTCGAAGCTTTTGAAAGATTTTTATACTATCTAAAATGAAAATAATTTTACTTTTAATTTAAGAAGTGTTTATAACAAAACTGTAATCGTTCAATTTTTAATATTTCTAACTTATAATTGCTTAAAATATTTTGCAGCTCAGTTTAGCACTTTGCATAACTTTCAAGGTTATAAATATATTTTTTAAATTACTTGAATTAAAATCTTTTTATTCCATTTATAAAAGATTCAGTATTAAAAAAGTTACAAGAATAATGTTTCTCGTCTTTGAATTTTAATATTCAGGGAAAAATTAGGGAATTTTGAAAATGAAGTTTTGCCCCGAGAATGTTCTGACGATTACATTTTTAACTTACAATTTTATTATTTGGTTAATTATTCAACAAGTTTGTGAAAAAGATATACTTTTTGGTTGAAAATTCGTATTTTGGTGTTGAAAATTCAAATGAAATCTTTCTTGGTTCAAACTTGAATTCTTTTTTTAATATCGTCTTTTTTGTCAAAAAATGCAAGGGTTTGGTTGAAAATTAATCTTATTACTACTATTACATTATTTGTTGAAAATTCATCTTTTTTGTTTAAAATTTAACTTCTTTTTTAAAGTTTGAGCTACTTTGTTAAAAAAAAATTTGCTGGTTGATGATTTATCTCTTAGGTTAAAAATTCTTTTGTTTTTTATTAAAAATTAATTTTTTAACTGAAACTTTAAGTAATCCAGTTCTAGATTCTCAATTTAAGTTGAAAATTGATCTCTTGTGGTTGAAAATTAGCTTTATTTTGTAAAAAATTAATTTTTTACTGATTATAATGTAGCTTTTCCATTTTTTGCTAATAACTGATATTTTCTAGTAGACAGTTTACCATTTTACTTGAAAATTCATCTAGTTGGTTGAAAATTTAACTGTTTTATTGACAACTCGTTTTTTTCTTGGTTGAAAGTTAATATTTTTAACTGAAAATGTAAGTTTTCCCTTTTTGGTTTAAAATTGAACTCTTTTAGTATACCTTTTTTATTAAGAAAATAATCTTCTTGTTTTGAAGTTTTCTCTTTTTTGTTTAAAAATGGAACTGTTTAGTTGAAACTTAAATTTCTTGTTGAAAACGGACTTTCTTTGGTTGCTAATTCATATTTTCTGATTTACCGAAAATTCGTCTTTTGGCTGGGATGTTTAACAATTAAATTTAACTTTATTTTCTTTCTTCACTCAGAAATCTTGATTTGTCGAAAGTTCGTTGTTCTGGTTGGAAAATTCATCAATTTTTTTTTTTGAAAATTTATCTCTTTCTTTGAAAATTTAACTATTCTGTTGGAAATGTCGTCTTTTTTAGTAGGGTTTCTATTGTTCCTGGTTAAAAATTCTTGTTCTTAGTATTACAATTCCTCTCTTTTGGTAAAAACTCCATCCTTTTTGATAAAATATAAACTATTACAGTTTTTTTGTGGCGGACTCTTCTTCGTTGCATCAAATAGTTAAAGATTCAAGTATTTGAGTATAAATTCAACTATTAGGTTGAAAATATAATAATTTTGTTAAAAATTGAATTCTTTAGTTTAAAATGGAACTATTTTGTTCAAAAATAGTTTATTTTTTTAATCAAATGTTACATTTTTCGTTAAGAATTTATCTTTTTGGCTTGTAAATATAACTATTTGGTTAAAAATGCAACCGTTTTTGATTGAAGATTAATATTTTTTAAATGAAAATTAGATTATTTCGTTAAAAATTCATCTTTTTTGGTAGAAAATCAAAGTATTTGGTTAAAATTCAAACTATTTGTTAAAAATTTAATTCTTTTTTTTTAATTCAAGTATTTTGTTCAAATGTCATATTTCTTGGACAAAAATTAGTTGAAAATGAAACTGATTTTGTTTGAACATTATTCTTTTTTTAAATTAAAAATTGGAATATTTGGTGAAAAATTCATCTTTGTAGGTAGAAAATTCAAGTAATTGGTTAAAAGTTTAACTATTTTTTTTCTTTAAAATATTTTGTTCAAGTGTCTATTGAAAATTCTATTGTTTTATTGAACCTTCGTCTACTTTTAAAATGAATAATACAAATTTTGCAAGATTACAAAAAACTTTAGAAACAATTCGTGTAATTCTAAGAGATATTTAGAAGTTTTGAAAAGATTCAAAAATAATTTAATACATGTAAAAATGTCAGAAAATTAGATTTTGGAAGATTTCGAACAAAAAATTAAGATATAGTTGTCAATTTCTTTGGTCTTATTGATTAATTATTAATTCATTGTTGAAGAGTTATTAAATAAAAAAAAAACATTTTGGATATTATTTATCTTAATACTGATGAGTGAATTTTGCGCTACCCAAATTTTTGTCTCCAAAATATGTCACATTAACTATTTTAGTTTCACACTGAAAAAGGAGCTGAATTATGGCTAAAAATGGCCAGTTTTTCACTTTTATGTTAGGATACTTTAAAATCTTGACTTGTAGGAAAAATTTGGACTACTGTTTTCTTTTTAGGGAATCAGAATCCTTCAGGCTCAATCTTTGGGCACAAGAAAAAGTTAATTATTGTCGACCTGTATTATCCAAGTCATCAGCATTGAATTTCTCCTCCAAGAGGAAAAAATTCTAACTAATCTCAAACCAATTTTAATAGGACCACCAGCTCAATGGCCAGGATCAAGGAACTCTCCTGAGTTCAGAATCTACCGAAGTCTGCCGATTCGACATCCGGATTTCCAGGAAGATGTGGAGGACCCGGAACCGACGAAAATCTCCGAGGATTCTAAAAATGAGGAAAGGGCATTCAGCAGAGTTGATGGAGTTAAAAAGGATCTCAGCTTTCAAAGCAATATTGGTGGTGATAAGTCTGCATCGAGAACGGATCTCACCGAACGTACGAATTTAAAACGAAACGAAAAGTCGAGCAAACCGAACGAAAAGGGTTCAGTTTCGAAAACTCGTAAGCAGGATCAAGCGACCTTGAGTGGAAAAACGAAGACTGAGGGTCCTGAAGTGATATCTGCTGATCAGGCTTCCCGAGTTTCACTGCTGAAGCCTCCTAGGCAGCTCTCCAAATTCAACAGCCCGGAGGTAAAACCGGGTGGCAAACATGGGGAGAAGAAATCGAATATTCCTATCCTTAGGAGAAGCTCCAAGGAATTCGAGGATATCAGAAGTCCTCAGGAATCTCCGAAACGGTCCTTGATTCCCCAGAGGTGAGTTTAAAATAATTGTGATGATAGGAAAGGATTTTAGTTTGATATCCCTATTGGAAAAAGGTTATTTGTAATTTTATTATTGTGTGTATCAGCTCTTTGTTTGGAATGATATCCATTTTTATTATATTCTCTTCCAGTGGAACTCTATTTCACTTTAGCTGTTTATATTTGATTTTTTAAATATGCTATTTATTAAAAATGTTTATTGTTATCTATATTAATTAAAATATTCCGCTTAATTCTTAACATAGTCCGATTCCGAAAGTTCCGAAAATTTTATTCGTCCATTTTTTGCTTTGATTTGTGGATTTTGAAAGTTATCACATAAGTTCTTCAGAATTGTAATTAAAGATTGCTTGATTTAGAACATTTTGAAAAGAATTAAAATTTCTTGAGTCTTTCTTGAGGTTTTAGTTGAACATTTTTTGTTTTTAATAGATTCTTTGAAAATGTTTATTAGCAAGTAAATCTCGACTTTTCAACGTCGAAAGCTGAAATTGCAACGAACGTTATAATATGAAATTTGCAAATATTGAAGTCCTAAATTGTGTTTAGCTGATTTTTAAATGATGAAAATTTTTGATTGTTTAATTGTTTCTTGTTTCCAAATTTTAAAGAATTCAAGCATATCAATTTCTAAATTCCCTGAGGGTTTCCTGTATTGGAAGCTTTTCATTTTTAATCTTTATAAATTCATGTATACCTGAAGTTCCTAATGTTCAAATGAACACTTTTTCTGGTTTACAAAGTCAAATGTAAAAAATTTCGTTTATTTGAACATTTATAAATTCAAGCATATTATAAATTCAATATCTTTTTCAAAAATTCGACGGAATTTATTTCGAATTTCAAATGGTTGAATTACGATTAGTTTCAGTATCAAATCTTTCAATTGGAAGTATTTATTAAATAAAGACTTTGTTAAATAAGAAAACAATAAATGACGATTTTTTAATTTGTCACTTTTTAATTTTAAACTTTTTAAATATTTCATTTTCGATTTTACAATTTCAGATTATTTAATTCAAAAGACTTCAATTTTAACATTGATTTGAAATGTTGTAAATTTTGCAGTGGTGAACGTCAAAAGCTGAAAATTTACAGAATTTTACAATATAAATTTAGAAAAATTAAAAGTCTAAAACATATAAGTTCTTGAATATTGAATGATTAAAATTAAAAAATTGTTTCTGAACACAATTTCTTTGTAATAATTTAAATTCAAAATCCTTTAAAATTAAAAAATTTCCAAATTAAAATCTTCTGACATAAATAGCTTCAAATTGGGTAAAAAATATACGAATTATTTATCAGAATAATAAAAATGATAAAAAAAACATCATTAAATATCGTTAAAAAATTATACTTGTATATCGCTGCGAGCTGCAACTGACATCTAATTTTTTTTTATAACTATAGCTATACAAATTATTTTCCTAAATACCTCGAAACTTCTGATAAAAAAACACTAGAAGAAAGTAAGAAGTTGAAAAAATAAATTCTATCTTTTTAGCAAAGCCTAAAGAATATTCTAAATATTCGTGTATTGCATTTCTTATTTTGTCCCAGATAGTTTGGAAAAGTTTTTCAATAACTCAGTTATTTTTACTGATAGGAAATCGCCATAAAAGGAATTTAAATTCACATGGCATCAAATGAACAAAGGAATCTTTCAATATTTGAAAGATTTTTGAAATCTGTAGGTAGATTTAAAAAAATGCTAAATTTACATTTTTTATTTTCTAGATATATAAAACTGTTTTCTAGCTGATTTTATTCAACAGAGAGTACAGCAAATTATCAGAAAAAAAATCTTATAATTTCCAAGGTTTTACTTTAAAACATTTTATTTAAAAAGAGAGGTCTGTTAAACTGGAATTATTTTCCGTAGAGCAGTATTTAATATAAGTCTTTTGATACAATATTTTTATTTTTTATTTAAGAAATTTAAATTAGATTAAAATCCAAATTAAAAATCCTATTTAACGTCCAATCATCAAATTGATGCACACTCCTGTAAAAAGGAATATTTTTTTTTAATTTTCGATACAATTGTAGTTAAAATTTACTTAAAATTTTAATGTAGTAATAATTTTTATTAAACTCTTAACATTGATATATCTTGCAATTATTATTGTTTAATTAAACAAATATATATATATATATATATATATATATGTATACAATGTTCAACTTTTTTCGGATTTTCGCAACAAAATGTATGTCGTAGTGTGATATCGCAATATTAAATTTTGCTTGTCCCTTTAAAAAATAATTTTCTGGATAAAAAATCTGTAATTCTCATTTATCATTCCCGTATCTCGGAAGTATGTTTTTATTTTTGCAAAAAGTGAATGATGAAGTTATATTCTTGAAATTCTTAGTCGATTTTCTAGGATTAAGCTAGCTTTTTAACATCAAACTACTTATTATCGCAATCTACAGACGAGCCTGCTCGAATTTTGGGTTAGTGTCGCTTTAAAATGATCTATATCCACTTTCTTGAACCTGGATCACCTTATTTAATCAAAATTTGTTGGCCTCAATTAAGTAACACTTCAGCTTGGGAGTAGACTCTTGTTTCATCGGTAGATACTACTTTCGACTTTACAGAATGCTTTTTCGCTCCGCTGAAAAATTCCAATTTTATTTAATTGTACCGGAATTTGATGTTAGGTTTCCACTAGACATCCTGATTTAGGACCTTCTCACAAAAATGTTTTCAATGTATCTATTGCTGGCCTTTTTCAGTGCACCTCTCTTCCAAATTTTCTATCAATTTCGATCTTCTCTTCCAGCAGAGTTTTTCATTCTTTAAACTAGCTATAATTGTTCTATTTAACTATTTTCAGATACAGAGGAAGTACTGATGACCTTCGGAGAAGCAGGGAAGACATCAGCATCCCGAGTTTCATTCCGAAGTTGTTGTCTCCCAGAAACAAAGAGGAGAAGCTAAAACGACAGGACAGCAAGGACGACATTCGTCATATCTTTGGAACAAGTCGAAGACAGAAGGAGGAAACAAAGCCTTCGACTGGGCAAACCTTCGTCCGAGACGATGCTAAAACCGGAATAAGATTTTTCCGACGTGAAAGTAAAGAGGACGTGGGCAGGGAGAGCGCAACTACTATTACGAACAGCAGCTGCCTGACCAAAGAAAGGCCTTTGAACAAGGAGGAGTCGCAAGAATGGACAGACGAATGCGTGGGTGAGACCACGAGTAGTCGATCAAAATTCAACTCAGCTGAGTTCAATTGCACGAGTGATTCAAAAGAAAGCACAGAGAGTGAGTGCATTGTCAGGGAAGATCCGAAAGAGGAAGATCCGACAGTAGAGGATATTGAAAAAGTAGAAAAAATTGAACTGATTGCAGATCAGAGGGAGGATAGCGAGGAGGAAGTTTTCGCTAAAATGGCTAATGAACTCACACAGGATCATCTCGATGAACCCAATTTGCAGAAATCTGGTGAAAAATATCAAGGTATCAGGAATAATGAGAAGGAGGAAGTGGAAAATGAAGGGAACTTTAGAGGGAGGAAGGATTTAGGGGTGAAGGAGCAACGAGAAAAAGGCGAAGACACACCTGATTTTAAGAATTTAAGAGATACTGTTGAAGAAGCGATCTGTGGCAACAATTATGGGGATGTTCCTCTCGTGGGAGATAAACGAATCACTGAAGGATCGAGTCCTGGAAAAAAGACGGATGACTTTCAAGTGGTAAGTTTATTTTTGAAGATTTAGGTGGTATTTACAGGGTGTCTAACCTACCTGGAAAACCTGGAAAAAAACTGGATTTATCAGGGAATTTTTCGAGATTATTATATTTTTAGTTGAAACTGTATCGTTTTCAGTTGAAAATTAAAATACATGGTTAAAATTTCATGTGATTTGACGGATTTTTTTTCTTTTTGGTAGAAAATTGATCTTCTTGGTTGAAAATTGATATTTTTTAGATTAAAAATTCAACAGTTTTTTCCCCAATTTTTTCTCTCTCCAAAGTTCATCTTTTTGTAATTGAAAATTCAATTACTTGGTTGAAAGTTGAACTCTTTTGTTAAAAATTAACTTTTTGATTGAAAATTCATCTTTTTAATTCAAAATTCATTTCTGTCCTGAAAAATGAACTATTTTATGGAAAACTCTTTTTTTTCTTTGGCCGGAAATTAATTTTTGGTTTGAAAATTTAATTTTATTTATTGAAAATTATTTTTTTTCTTCAACTGAAATTTTTTGTTGAAAACTCAAATATTTGATGGAGGGTTCATTAATTTTGTTGAAAAATAGTCTTTTTTGCAGAAAATTACTTTTATCGTTTGAAAATTCAAGTATTCCAGTTAAATATTCATAATTTTCGTTGAAAATCGACCCTTATGGATGGAAATAAAACTACCTTATTTAAAGTGAACATTTTCTGTAAAAATTAATCTTTTTGGCTTGAAATTAATCTATTGCAGTTGATGGTTAATTATTTTAGTTGAAAATTCATCACTTGAGTTGTAAGTTCGTGGTTTTGTGTGGCAAATAACATTTTCTTTAAACTAAAAATATATTTTTTTCCATTTTTGGTTGAGATTAGTTAAAAATTTAACTATTTGATTGAGGGTTCATTAATTTTGTTGAAAATTTAACTAATTTGGTTAAAAATTCATCCACATTGTTAAAAATGCAATATTATTAGTTGCAAAGTCAGGAATTTAAAGTGGTTCAAATTGAATTTAATATAGTACTCCTATTAATCTTACCTAATACACACTGAATTTTAAGTATTAGAAAATAAAATAAAAATTAGTTTGAATTATTATCATATTCGCATAATCTAGAGACAAACTTAAGAAATTATTCATTATATTTTAGTATTATTCTATTATTTGGTTAATCGGCGGAGTTAATATATTTAAGAATATCTTGTAATATAATTTTTCGAAGCTTTCGAAATTTTGCTAAAAACTAGGCTCAGTCTAAAAAATTACGAAAATATAATAAGGATGCAAAGACATAATTTCAAGCTAATGTAGTAATTATATTTAATTTTACATTCCTTTTTGTTTCTTTGGACACAAAACTTTGAAGAAAGATAATTTAATTGGCAAATATCAGAAAAGGCCTCCTAATTTCGTTCGAATCTTCGATTCCGAATCGACTATTCGAAAAAATGTGAAATATTTTAATGACTCCGTACTATGAAAAATTATACCTGGAATTGTCTGGGAATTTTTTCCAGGATTTGAGTAGAAACCCTGTTGCATTTAATCAATTCTTAAATGATAATAATATAGATCATTTTTTAAGATTCGAAGAAAGTTTTCCAAGGAGGAATTTTCGAATCTGGACGATCCAGATGAGATTCCAAACAGGCGTTGCTCGAGTGTAAGTTTGAATGATTATAAATTCTTTTTAGAATTTTTAGGAGCAATATGATTGAAGAGGTTTTTCCATTTTGATTTACAGCATCTTTCGCCAGAAGCAAGTCCTTTAAGTACGAGATCGTCGAGATATAGTCCGAGGGAAAGCGAAAGCGAACCAACTCCAGCTTTGCCGAGGAAAACCGGAAGTGGAGATTCATCTTCTGCTTCACAGAGGATTCGTGATACGATCACGAGGACGAGGAGAGAATCTAATAGTAGTACAAGATACGAGAGCAGTGGCAGCGAAAGTATGAGGTGAGTAATACAAAATTTGTTGAAATTAATGTGAAAAATTAGAAGACAGACTTGCAGATCACAGATATTATTTATTTATAATGACAAAAGTATGTTGACACTGTTCTGTAAATTCAAATATAAATAGCAAAAAATGAATCTGATAATTTAGATTACATTTACAAAGAGTCAGATCTAGATTTCAGGCCAGTTTAGTGACCGTACTTTCAATTACGTAACTGCTCATGTACGTAATTTTTGCAAATTTGCAAAAAATTTCTCCTGAACATTATCTTTTTAGTTATAAGTTTGATTAATTTATTGAAAATTTAACAATTTTCTTAAAGACATCCTTTTTAGTTGCAGATTCAAATGTTTTCTTACAAATTCAGCTCTTTTCGTAGAACACTAACCTTTTGTTTTTAAAATTCATATTTTGTGCTGATAAGTCAACGGAAATCTTTTCGGATGAAAAGTCAACTCTTTTTTGAAAATTTGTCTTTTGTATTAAAAAATGCACCTGGTTTAGTCGAACTTTCATTTTTCTTGGACAAAAATGCAACTGTTTGATGGACAATTTAACAATCTTGTTAAAAAGTCAGACTTTTTGGTTAAAAATTCGAATATTTAGCAGAAAATTGACTTATTGTTTACATTTTTTGTTTTGGGGTTGGAAAGTAAATTGGAATCTCCTTTCGATACAAATTTGACGATTTTTTTTAATTCATCTCTTTTAGAAGAAATTTCATCCTTCTTGAATAAAAATGCAACGGTTCGGTTGAAAATTCTACCTCTTTTTTCAAGTTTGTCTTTTTCATTTTAAAATTCACCTGCTTTATCAGAAATTAAATCTTTTTTGGATGAAAATTCAACTATTTTTTTCTAATTTAAAAAAAATAAAAATTCATTTGTTTTAAGAGAAATGTCGTCTTTTTTTGGATAAAAATGCAACTATTTTGTCGAGAATTTGAGAATTTTGTTCAAAAGTCATCATTTTTGGTTAAAAATTCGTGTTTTTGGATTAAAAATTCAATTTTTTTTCGTACAAACTTATTTCCAGTTTAAAAATTCATATTTTGATTGTGAAAAGTCAACTGAAATCTTTGTAGCGGACTATTTTTTCAAACTTTATCTTTTTGATTTAAAAATTCATCTGTTTTAGCAGAAATATATATTTTTTTTCAATGAAAATGCAACTTTTTGGTTAAAAATGATTTGAAAGTATGTTTGAAAGATTTAATTGAATCACTTTTTTAATCAATTATTTTTTTTCTTGACGATTTATATCTTTAGTTGAAAATTCATCTCTTTTATTGAAACTTTAAATATTTTGTTGAAAATAATCTTTTTTAATTGATAATTCAACTGCTTGGGTAAAACTTATACTACATTTTTGAACATTTATTTTTTTGACTGAAAATTTGACTTTTTAGTCGAAAAGTCTTTTTTGGTTTAAAATTAATTTTTTAACTAAAAAATAACCTTTTCATTTTTTTAAGATTGATATTTTTAGTTGAAAATTCTCCTTCATTAGTTTTCGGGTAAAAATACATCAGTTACGTGAAAAATTAATTTTTTTCTGAAAAGTCATATTTTTGTTTGAAAATTCAACTTCTGTGGAAAAAATTCGTCTTTTGGCTTGAAGGTTCAACAGTTTATATAATCGCTTATTTCTTTCTTGAGCGAAAAATCTTTATTTGTTTTAAATTCGTCTTTTTTTGTTTTAAAATTATTTTGTTTGGTGTATAAATTTCATCTTTTATGTTTGAAATATAAACCACGGCACTTTTTTTGTTCTGAATTTATCTTCTGAGATTCAAAATTCGACCATTATGTTAGAAAATTTAATTCTTTCGTTGAAAACTTAAGTATTTTGTTAAAAAATCATCTTTTATAGTAGAAAAGACATTTTTTTTGTTTAAAATAAATTGATAAATTTGAAATATTTAAATTTGTATCTGAAGTACTGTTTTATTCCGTTTACAAAAGACTCTATGTTAAAAATATTACAAGATTGAAATTCGGTATTTGAATATTAATGATCAAGGAAGATGAAAAATTAGTCAAGGAAAAATCAAGGAATTTTGAAATTGAACTTGTCGGACATTAATTTTTTCAATTTTTTTTTTAATTCCAAAATTTTGATGTAAGAAATTTTCTTTCAAAATTCATGTATATTGTTTAAAAAAATCGACTTTTTGGTAGGAAATTAATTTTATTGTTTGAAAAATAAACTTCTTTTTAGAATATTTGTCTTGTTGTTCGGAAATTCGTCTATTTCAGTTAAAAATTGACATTAATTAATTAATTAAAACCCTGCACAATACTTTTATTACAAATAAATTATTTTCCTGTTATCCCTCTATTTTGACGAAATATCACCCTATTTCCCCTGTTTTAGGAACATTTTGTGATATAAAATAAAATAAATAAAAAAATCGTAAAAGAATAATGAAAGAATCGAAGCCGCCGCGTGCCACCCCTAGAAATTGGCCGTGGCCTTTATGACCTCTAGAGTAAATATGTATCCGAATTTGCAATTTCAGATTAGGAGAATCCGGACTTCATGGATACGCTGATATCGCCAGAAGGGTAAAGTTCTTCGGCGGTAGTGGACTGGGACCTTCAACCGGAAATTGTGACGAGGTCGTGCAACGAGACAGTGCGACAAGTGCAGGCGAAGATGAACCACACGAAGATGGACACACGCGAGACCCAAGTAGAACAGCTCAGGGTTCCTCCCAAAGTAGGGCAATGCTTCGAAGACGTAGACAATTTGATGCCCAAGGTAATTTTTTTCTCAATTTTACATCACAATTTAAATCTAGGAAAAAATTACATATCACAGAATCGTAACTCTCCGCAATAGGGTGATATGCAAGTGAAATTTGAATCCATTGACTGGATAATCTGGAGTTGTCAGGGAATTTTTGTATGCCTGGAAAAATCGGAAAATTTCAGGGAATTTTGTTTAAAACTCACGGAACCTTTCGAGAGCTTGCTTAATTTTTTTAAACTGCAATATCAAGTGAAATAAAAATGATTTTTTATTTGTAAAAGTATCCTTATTTTGTGGATTGAAAACGATAGTTTTTAGTTGAAAATTCTTGTATCTAGTTAAAAGTTCGTGTATTTTGTTGAAAATCCGTTCTTTTTGGTAGAAAATTGATCTTTTTGTTGGAAAGTTTGTTGTTTATAGTTAAAAAATTCGTATTTTTCGTAGAAATTAATCTTTGGTTGAAAATTCAGAATTTAAGTTGTAAATTTATAACTTTCTTTAAAAATGTTACTATTTTCGTTCTTGTAATACGTCTTTTTGGTTTTCAAATTCATCTCCTTTGGTTCAAGATAATTTTTTTTTCACTTAAAATTTGACTCTCATTTTTAGTTGAAAAATCATGTATTTTATTGACAATTCGTCGCTTTGGTATAAATTAATCTTCTTAGTTGATAATTCATCTTTTTGGTTAAAAATTTCTCGATTTTAGATTCATGTGTATTGTATAAAAAGTCGACTTTTTTGGTAGAAAATTAATTTTATTGTTTGAAAAACAAACTTCTTTTTAGAATATTTGTCTTCTTGTTCGAAAATTTATCTATTTCAGTTAAATATTCATAATTTTTGTTGAAAATTCTTCACTTTCGATGGAAATTTCTTTGGTTTTTTTGTGTGCAAAATTAATTTTTTTAACTGAAAATTTAACTTCCATTTTCAGCTAAAAACTTATCTTTTCTGGTAAAAAAGCAACTATTTTGTTGTAAATTGAATTTTTTTACATAAAAATTGAACTATTTGGTTGTCAATTCGGATTTTAAAGATTTCAAATGATTTTCAAAGATTTCATGGAATCTCGTAATATTTTTAAATATTTCACGGAATGTCAAGAATTTTAACCAATTGTAAGAAATTTTAAAGAATTCGTTTGGGATTTTGCAGATGTAAATGGATTTGAAGGGATTTTATGTGAATTCACGGGATTTAAAAAAAAACTTAAGAAATTTTAACGGAATTTGAAGGATTTCGAGGAATTTTAATGCCTTTTAAAAGATTATAATAGATTTTGCAATACTTTAAGGCATTTCAAGAGATTCGTAAAGATTCGTACGGATTTTAAAGATTGCAATGGATTTCAAATAAATGTCAAATATTTCATGGGATCTCGTAATATTTTGAAATATTTCATGGAATTTCAAGAATTTTAACCGATTTTAAGAGATTTTGAGGAGTTTGTTTGGGATTTTATCAGATTTCAAGACTTCACGAGATTTAAAAAAAAACATAAGAAATTTTAACGGATTTTAAACAATTTCAAGGAATTATAATGCATTTTAAAAGATTCTAATGGATTTTACAATATTTTAAGAGATTCGCAAAGATTCGCATCGATTGTAAAGATTTCAATGGATTTCGTAATATTTTGAAATATTTTACGGAATGCAAAGAATTTTAACCAATTTTAGGAGATATTAAGAAATTATTATGTATTTCAAAGGATTTAAGGATATTTCAAAACATTTCAAAGCATATACACGCATTTGAGAGGGATTCCTATGATATCAAAAGCTTAATATAAAGAATTTTAAGGGGTTTCGATTATTTTTAATGAATTTCAATATATTTTATCGGATCTTAGAGATTCGAAAAGATTACCCGGTTTTTAAGGATTTAAATCAATTATAAAGAGATTTCCAAAATTTCAAGGGATCTCGTAATATTTTGAAATATATTACGAAATTTCAAGGATTTTAACCGATTTATTTCAAAATATTTTAATGGGATTTTGAAGATTTCATCGATTTGGAGAGAATCCATGAAAGGTGGACTCCAGATTTCAAGAATAGTTACTGACAAATAATAACACAAAGTGTATAATATTATAAAAACAAATTTCAACAGCCAAAAAAGGTTGCAATTAGAAAATTTTTTTGAATGATTCTAGAACTCAGTATCAGAACAAAAATTAAAAGATCTTAGGACTAATAATGGACTGGATTTATGTAGTTCTCTATTGCCTCTCCTTAAAGCTATTTAAAAATTCTGGCTTTCAAATGAATTTTTCTTGAGGAATTGTCTTTTAAAAATTATGTTGAAATTGTATTACGAAAAATGATTATTTTGACAATAGTTTTTTCGATTGAATTGTTTTTACTGTCCCTTCATAACAATTATTCGGGGAAAATATTCCATACAACTCTATTGTTACTAATTTTTATAATAAGTAAATAATCTTAAAATACAGTTATTTATTTAAGAAGTATTTACTTCAAAAAATTATTTTAACAGTTTCAGCCGTAGAAAAATTTACTTTCTAAATTAGAAACAGTAGGTTTGTAGAGAATATTTTCCCCGATTAAGTAAGCAATAATTTAATATAATTACACCATTTTTCAAAAATTGGTAAGAAGTGATAGTAAAAAAATTGATAAAAACCCATTGTTGAAATAAATGGTTTTTGCAAGTATAAAAATTTGTTAAGTAATAGTAATTTTTTTCATCAAAAATAGCGTAATCAGGAATTTTATTTTCATTCCTAAAATCGAATAAAAAGTATTTTTTTAGAGATCCTGATTTTCTAATTTCGAAAATAAGTATGCAATCTTCAAATGTATTCATTAAAAAGAAATATATTTTAAAGATTTCCGCAATAGAAATTTTTGTTAGAATTGGAAACAATGAAGTTGTAGAGAACGTTCTTTCTTAACAAGTAACCCATCCTTTATTGAAATTCAACAATTTTTCAAAAATTTGTAAGAAACGATGGTAAGAAAAAAGTCAGTTGCAAAAAACATTGAAAAAATAAGTGGCTTTTGTATCTTTTAAAATTTTTGCTTTAAAAATAATGTTTTTTATTCGAAACTACATCATCAGTAATATTATTCTGAATCTTAAAAGCATGGGAAAACTATTTTTTTCAGAGATCTAATTTTTGGCACTACAACTACCCTCAAGATTCAAGAATTTTATCCCATTTAAGAACAATGTGGTAAACATTTTGTTTTTTAAGATAATAATAGATTGCGAGATCTCTCTTTGAGAATCGGTTATCTGGGGAGAAATTACACGTACATTGTACAATTATCGCGTCATTAAATACCTGATACAAAGGTATCGTCACGCATAATTTTAGTCCGATATCTAGACTCATCGATTATAGAAGCCTTTCTTCTGCTTCGTGAAGTTGTAAAATCTGCCTAGTGATCAGTAGTGTCGTGAACCGGTAAGTGAAGAGTGAACTTTTGTTTTGACCTCAAATCCATCTCACCGTCGTGAAAAATATTAATAAATCAGTTTTCCTTTCGTTTTTGCTAAACAAGAGAGGAGAATGGAAGGCAGAAGGGTCTTGCAGCTCATCTGGACTTTTCTCGTCGCATTCTATTTCCTGTGCTTTTACGCAGGAATTTGTGTTGCTTTGTACTTTTTGTGGACAAATTGACAGCAATAAACTGTCATCGAGTTTATCATTTTGAATCAGGTAGATAGTGACGATTAGATTGTTTCATTCTCGCGGGTCATTAGGGTTTTCTTGATTAGGACTTTTGTTGTAATTACAGTGTGTCTACTCACCTAGAAAACCTGAAATTCTCAGGAGTTTTTATAAATCTGGAAAATTAAGGGAATTTTTTAAATTAATTTTTTAAATGAAAATGTAATTGTTCTATCTTTGGTTAAAAATAATCTTTCTGCTTGAAAATTCAAATGTTTTTTACAATTTTTTTCGCTCGTAACTGAACAATTTTTCTTAGTTGAAAATTAGCCTTTTTCGGAATTAAAGTTGTGTTAGTTGAAATATCAACTTTTACATTTTTCATTAAGAATTTATATTTTTGGTTGTAAATTCTATACTTGTTTGAAAGATAAATTCAATTGTTAAAAATTAATCTTTTTTGTTGAGGATTTATCATTTTAATTGAAAATTCATCTTTTTTGTTAAACATTTAACTGTTTTGTTGAATATGCGTTTTTTTATTGCAAATTAATTTTTTTAACTTTGCATTTAACTAGTCCAGTTGAAAATTTCACTACTTTGATGAAAATTTTTTTGTTTTTTATACATATTTTCAACTGAAATTGTAACTAATTAAGTTAAATATTCTATTATTTTAGTTGAAAATGTACTTCTTTGGTTGAAAGTTGAACTGGTTTGTTAAAAATTCATTTTCTTTTTTTGAAGATTCATCATTTTAATTGATAAGTCATCTTTTTTTGTTGAAAATTTAACTATTTTGTTAAAATTTCGTTTTTTTGTTTGTTAAAAATAAATCTTTTAACTGATCATTGAACTAGCCCAGTTGAAAGTTTAACTATTTCGTTGAAAATTCGTTTTTTTTTTTGTTTGTTAAACATTTTATTTTACTGAAAATTTAACTAATGCAGTTGAATATTCCACCATTTACTTAAAAACTTATTTCTTTGGATAAAAATGTATTTATTTTTGGTTATAAAATTCAAATACTTTTTTCGCAGTTAAACTGGTTGATTAAATTTTTTTTAATTCATATTTTTGCTTGAAAATTTAACTATTTTGGTGAAAATTTTTGTGTTTCATTTTTGTTTTATAATTAATTTTTTAAACTGAATATTTAACTAGTCTAGTTGAGCATTTAACTAGTACGGTAGAAAATTGAACTATTTTGTATAAAATTTGTCTTCTTTTTTGTTAAAAATTTATTTTCTAAACTGAAAATTTAATTAATCCACTTAAATATTCCATCAGTTTATTTTAAAACTTATTTCTTTGGTTTTTTTTGGTAGAAGAATAACCTTCTTGGTTAAAAATCCATCTTTTTTCTTATTATTTTTCAGGATAAATTATATACGGCTCATGAATTACAAGATTAATATATTTTTGAAGAAATCTGGTAATTATTTAAACAATTTTCATTTGTTTAATCAGTGTTTCCTCTGTAGTTCGTAAAAATTGATTGTTTTTTGAAATTAATAACATAATTAACGAATGTTGAGATTATTATATTTTTTAACGATATTTGGCAATTATTTCAACAATTTTCATTTATTTAAACCATTTTTGCCCCTGTAAATCTTGAAAAATTACTTTTTTCTGTAATCATTAACGCATTTAATGAATGCTGAGAGTGATATTTTGTGTTAAAGGCAGTTAAACATTATTGAAGCAATATCATTTGTTTAAAAAAATGTTTTTCCCCTGTAAATCTTCAAAAGTGACTATTTTAGGGAATTAATGATGCATTTAATAAATGTTTAGAATAATTAGGAAAGGTGGAGAAAATTCTGTTTTTTTTTTTAATTTCTTACACAGCGTCGTTTATTATTAAATATTATTTCAGAACTTATACGCTAATTTTTTAAAAATTAATGGTTTTTTAAAATATAATTTTCTTAATCCTTTCTATGAAAAGGAGCGAGTGATATTATTCGTTTTAATAATTGCAAACTGCCTTTCAAAAAGAATATCACTGTTAACATTTATTATCTGTGACATGAATTTCATAAAATAATACCTTTTTTTTAGATTTACAGGATGAAAAAATTGTTTAAACAATTTCAAAATATCCGGAACAAAAAAATATTACTTTTAACATTTGTTAATTGTATCATAAACTCCAGAAAAAAATCACTTTTTACGATTAGCAGGAAAAATGGTTTAAACGAATAATAGTTGTTTGAGCAATAGAAAATTAGTTAAAAAATACTTGGAAGCTTGTGACTTATCGAGTATAGATAATTAATTTCTAAAAAAAAATAAAAACACATAGAAAACACATAAAAACACATAGAAAACCCTTAAGTTAAATGCGTTTTGTTGGTGCTTCTAGTAAGAGGAGAGTTGGTGGTCTAAAATTACAACAACGTGTCAGATATTTTTGATATATTTGGTAACATGAATTTTTTTAGAATTTTGTTATTTTCGATAGAGGGATCACAAAATCCAGACTTGTGGCAGGTTGAGGTGAAGCCAAGCAAGGCAAAGTTAGCAAAGCGGGGCAAAGGGAACTTACACTGATGGTATAATAGTGTAACGACGTCCTCTGTTTCATTCTACAGTTCGCTCACCTGCCTTCTATACAAGGTGGCAAGAAAGAGCCTCATTCATTGAACCAGTCGAAACACTTCTTTCAAACTTATCGATAGAGGGTGATGGGAAAAGAGAAAGAAAAAGAAATTTAAAAAAAGGAAGGGGGTATATATCCAAAAGATAATCCTTATCGATCAAGCTTGAAGGGATAATTAGAGGTTTGCTCTCAAGTCCAATAGTCCATAGTGTGCAAAATCACTTCGTTTAACGATCGAGATTGGATCCCCTTAAATTGATTCTGATCGACTCAGTTTCCTTTATTGCTTATTAATCATTCATGTTAAATCTCTATTCTTCTACTTGAAATTGTTTCCGCATAGAGGGATGTTTGTAGTGACCTAAATTTTCAAATCTTTGTTGACATATTTCGATATAATTCGATATGATCATGAAATTGGAAAGAATTGTATCCCCAATTGATATATATATATATATATATAGGTCTGATAGGACTCTGAGCTAGAACGGACATTTAGAAGTGTTTTTTTTTAATTTATATACCT